>OY757021.1:138104102-138258771 GCA_963580285.1 Lucinisca nassula
GCACTCAGTATATAAAGGATTTTTTAATGTATAATATCGATGATTATTTCACTCATGATTTCACAAACGGCGAAGTTAGGAATAAAAATAGTAATTTTGATGTTTGCCACGAGTGAAAATAATAATTTTTGTGTTCACGAACTCGTGGCGAAGCCATGAGTGTAAGTACTAATTTTAGTGTTCATAAAAATGATATTTCCCAATAAAATCATTTTCTTTCATAACTAAATTCTAATGAAAATTACAAAGCTTCAGCCGTCAGCAAAGTGAACAAACTTTTTGCACGCGAGTCGCTTTAGTGGTTTTCAAGGGGGTTCACAGGGTAAATAGTGGATGTAGACTTAAATTGCTACTATTTATGAAATGGTTCACTTGTAATTTCCATTTAAATAATGCCCGCAATAACCATGGTATCCGTGACGTTGTCTTCCGGGTTATTTGAGTCTAAATACACAAAATTGCAGTATGTTTCCTCTGGCTTTCTTTGCCGGATCATTACAGGGTCACTGATGAGGCTTTATTAGCCGAAACTACGTAGTATGACCCATCTTCTTTCTTATGAATGTTTTCATTGCTCTTAAAGGAACCCATTTGATTTTTATTTGCCTTCACTGCAGCTGGTGTTGTGCCGTGTGGCGGCCGTAAAACGTCTCCCCATACATCAACCATAGTGCAGTTTATATTTTACTTTTGGTCCTTTCAGATCAGCGTGAATATTCTGAGAAATCAGAAATAAATTATTGGTTTAGACTCATATTCTAGACAGGTTTTTAATTATTTGGACCCCATTTTGATTTATATCAGTCCTTGAATCGACTGCCTATTCGAAATACGCAAAATTGCAGTATGTTTCCTCTTGCTTTCTTTGCCGGATCTTTACAGGTTCACTGATGAGGCTTTATTAGCCGAAACTACGTAGTATGACCCATCTTCTTTCTGATGAATGTTTTCATTGCTCTTAAAGGAACTCATTTTTGATTTTTATTTGTATGGCGCACGTGTCCGAAGATGCATTTCCTCTCGTCACATCTCCAGCGTGGGCTCTGAAAAAAATGTTTGTTTGAAGTTAAACAGTCCAGTCAACACTTATAAGGTCATACCAAACCTGTAAGTCTACCTCACCATACATGTACGCTGGAACCCAATATACATATTCAACGGGTCCGTGATGTACGTTTCCAGAAAGTACATCCTTTCAAGAAAAAAAAAACTGATTACTGTCCTTCTTGGAACAGTTGACGGGAGAGAATGACCACACAAAAAGACAAATGCAGTGAAATTCTGCTATTAAGACCACCTAAAATTAAGACTAATTCTGCTATTAAGACCACCTTAAATTAAGACTAATTCTGCTATTAAGACCACCTAAAATTAAGACTAATTCTGCTATAAAAAGCTTATTTTGAGGGGTACACTTAATTTTTCTTTGTGGTTTCTGCCTACAATGTTCTCTGGTCAGGGACCACTTTTGGGACTGTTCAAAAAGTGGTCTTAAAGACCACTTTTGAACAGTCCCAAATGTGGTCTTAATATAGGGATTCTACTGTACTCCATTCTGTTTCAGACTGAACTAGAACTGCCCTTGAAGGATGGTAGTGCGTCTGTTTTAAACTCCAACGTCAGTGTAAACGTCGAGTCAGCAAGCGGTAGTCAGCCCAGCGATGTGAGCGGAAAGGAGGGAGAGGGAGACCGGGCGACATGGGGCGGACAGCTGGAATTTCTACTCACCTGTGTTGGCTATGCAGTAGGTCTTGGCAACGTTTGGAGATTTCCATTCCTGTGTTACAAAAATGGAGGTGGTAAGTTAATAAACTTTTCGCGCCATTTTTCAAGGGAGGAAACGTTCGGTACTTCCTGTTTGCTGTGCTCGAGCAAAAGTATAATAGTTTCCTTTGTAAACAGAATTTTGCAGATGGAAGATAGAATTAAGACGCGTCATATAACATTTTCAGTGATTTAGTTTGCAAAACAGAAGTGAGGGCAATGATCAGGAATCGAATAAATTAACCAGCACCTCCCATCAGAGACACCAAAGAGAAAGGAACACAAACATGAAATAATAACTAGATCCTAATGGAAACATCAATAGCGGAAAGCCAAAAAAGACAGTTACGTCCCCATAGAATGGCCAATTAGCTATCTAAAACAAAAAGATAAAAGCGATACACACATTTAAAACGAACTAGAACAAAAATAAACCAAGAGAGAAGAACCGCCTTGGAATGGTCTGTGAGAAACCTGGTTAGTGGGTGGGAAGGGGGGGGGGGGGGGGGGGGGTTAAATCAATTTAAGTTAACGCGGCCGCAATCCTCACCCTTACCAGACAAATAATTTGTCAAGTTCGCATGAAGGCATGCAACATCTCCGTAACCACAGAGATGAAACAAACAATGGTGAGGACTGGACAGCAAGAAATAACGGAAATGCTGGGAGCAAAAGAAAACCAACAGTTCAACTTCGATGGGCCCAAACAGTGACAGAGCATCAGGTACCATTATGTAAGTCCCCGTTAAGGACATTTTTGCCAGTTTGTCGACCAACCAGTGCTGTCTGTATTGTGACTATTATATTAATCTGTTTCAGGGGCGTTTTTGATACCATATTGCATAATGTTAGCGGTTGTGGGTCTACCTCTTTTCTATATGGAACTTGCTCTGGGTCAGTTTGCCAGTCTGGGACCAATCACCATATGGAAGCTTAATCCACTATTCAAAGGTTAGTATATAGTCAGACCACCTTTCTAAGGGGCTGCTTTAAAGTGGTCTTAAGAGGGCACTTCGTGTAAGAAGCTGCCAAAAATATCTGAAACTTTTTAAATATGTTTTAATTTAAAAGAATAATTTAGTCTTCATTTCAGTTAATCCTTCCAGAGGAATTTCACTTTATATTTGGTACACGGTTCGTGGCTCTCAAAGTAGCATTTTTCGCATGTATTACATATATTGTTGCAATAAGATCATATCATAATAATTCCAGGCATATGCAATACCCTGTACATGTACATTAAAATTCCGCTATTAAGACCACATACAATTAAGACTAAATCTGCTTTTAGAAGCTTATTTTGAAGGGTGCACTTAATATTTCTTTATCGTTTCAGGCCACAGTGTCCTCTGGAGGGGGACCACCTTTGGGACTGTTCAAAAGTGGTCTTTAAGACCACTTTTGAACAGTCCTAAAGGTGGTCGTAATAGCGGAATTTTACCGTATTACTACGAGTACCACGTTTTCTGAACCCCTTTAAAGGCGAATTAGTTAAAATTAATATCTGTATTTAGACCAAGTGTTTTGTTTACAAGTTCCATTTAGTCTGTATTTTTTTATGACTGTTCTTGATAACATATAGTAAAATTCCTATATTAAGACCACTTTTGGGGCTGTTCAAAAGTGGTCTTAAGACCACTTTTGAACAGTCCAAAAGTGGTCTTTAAGACCACTTTTGAACAGTCCGAAAGGTGGTCTCTTATAAGGAGAAAGAATAACTGTAACCTTCTCAATAAGCTTTAAAAGCAGATTTAGTCTTAATTTATTTTAGGTGGTCTTAATAGTGAAATTTTACTGTACTTGCAAAATGTTGTACATATGTGTGTTAGGCTAACAATAAGTTCCATGTCTATGTGCCATCAAGAATGAGCTAAGATGCTCCAAACCACGTCAGTTTTACTTATATGCCACAAGTTTACTTGGCCCCCGCCCATCGGGGCTTGAAGAAATAGATGGGCTGCATGATGCTTCCTCGCAGAGCTGAAACCGACCCGCACACGAGTACTGGTAAACCGCTTAGAGGATCTAAGCCTGCCCAGGCAATGCGGTGCGAGTCGGCCCGTCCATGCTTATAAACCCTATTGGTTTCATTGGACTGCAGGGCTTGAGATGTCATTTCATCTCAATGTCGGGCAAAAGTCCCACAAAATTGGAAGCAGCGTCTCCAAAATGACCTATACAGTGTTGACGGGGACGTTAAACCTCAAATCAAACAAACAAAACAAAGCCACAATATTACTATTACAGTCTTTCATAACGCAGTGAGACGTGAATGCACTTTTAATTTTGGACTAGTCCGCGTTTTAGGTAAATCGCCTTCAGTTGGGATTTTATCTTGGGCGATATAGTTTTACTGAGGATCGCACTGCTTCATATTAACCATTTGGTCACGAATCCTACATAATGGCATTGTCAAAAAACTTATTTATAATTTTAAAATCCTGTGAAAAAAGAAATCTGAAACCTGCTTCCCCTAAAACATGGAATATTCTTATCACGCTTGAACGTTGAACTCTCAAAGGTCGTTGATAAACTATACATTTTGTTGTGTTTTTCAGGAGTTGGATATGCATCTGTGATCGTTGATTGGCTGATAGCGTTGTACTATAATGTTGTTGTTGCCCAGTGCTTATTTTATTTCTTCGCATCAATGAATTCAGAGTTACCGTGGGCCACGTGCAATAATACCTGGAACACTGATAGCTGTGCCTGGAACAGTAAGTACAGAAGAAATTAACCCGTAACAGCTTAATTGCAAGGGAGATAACTTTAGCGATTTTCAATTTCCTTTCGCTTTGCGCTTAAAGGGAAGAATTGGTTCTACCTTTAAAAGTAGTTTCATATTGATTTTGATTTGATTTGATTTGAGGTTTAACGTCCTCATCAATATTATTTAGGCATTTTGGAGACGTTGCTTCCATTTTTGTGGGACTTTAGAGTAACAAAGATTATGCATGAATAATTTGGCATCACGATAATAAGTCCGTGAAATGAACAACCCTCTAAACCCAAAACTGGGGTTAAAGGCGTACAGATTATTATTATTTTCTGCTGCCAGACGTAGGTTGTGGGTACTCGTTAGAACCGCCTCAATGAGAACCACCTCAATGATGCGGTTCTAACGAGCACCCACAACGGTACTCGTTAGAACCGCCTCAATGAGGCGGTTCTAACGAGCAGTTAGAACCACCTCAATGAGGCGGTTCTAACGAGCACCCAAAACCTATGTAGTATAAACAAGAAAATTGTCACGAATTCATTAGAAAGTGTCATTTTGGATGGAGATGTGATATAATGCATTTTGTCACACGATCTGTTATCTTAATGGGGTGGCTGGGTGAGGCGGTGGTGTCGTGTATCTTAAGTGACACTGGGGTGTCAACTGATATTATCTTACAGTTGGGCAAGTCCTGCTGTCTTTGCTGGAGGTACGAGTAGAGGGGGAATGTCGTTATATCTTCTGTTTCTACACTTCCGGTTTTTTTTTTACAACTTAAATGACCCACAAGGGTTGACTTGTCGCTAAAGGCATTTATTCTTGATTATTTAGGACTATATCTCATTACACTCTATTATGTGGCCCTCAGTGCTAACGGAAGGGAAGTCCTCTGTCTTCAACAGGTAAGGGACCTCCCTGGGGAAAATCAATAATTTACTAACTGTTGACTTAAGTGTACATTATTGATTTTCCCCTTAAGTGCCTGAGTCAGGGGATTCAACAAGAGCTACTAATCACCCTATTAAGAGCTGCCTTTGATCTGCGATAGACAGTATATCACAGCGGGCAATAAAACAATTATGAACACACGGTGTGTCCTACTGTCACAATAATAAATTGGTTGTGATACCTTTCTTATTTATGCTCCAAATGTAGGTTGTTGGTGCCCACAACTTATGTATTGAAGAATAAATAAGTAAACCCCACAACTTATGTATTGGAGAATAAAAGAAACAATGTATATTCCTGTATGTCCCATTTTTTCAATATTAAGTGTTGGGTTGAAGGCCCGGGGTGTTCAATATATAGACTTTTGATATACCAGAAGCCACACTGATAATTGATGATCTTAAACAGACTGTTGGGCCACGCATCTTAATATATTTTCTTTTATCGGTTAATATAAAACCTGTTTTCACGAATATGCGGTGATTGATTCTGAAATAAATTCCTGCTATATTTAGCTGAGATATTGAGTAGGCAGCTTTCAAATAAATCGATCTCCATTTTCTTTATTCTTTGTGATAAATGTACTTCTCTTGACCTCTGCCTGCGTCATAATTACTGTTTCGACCTGGGCTTCAACTGCAGTCTGACAAATGCATTGTCCCAAACTTAGACGGCTACAAACATCACCATCCAGCGGACCTCCGCAGTGAAGTCTGATGATCGTCTGACTGATGATTTATTGATCGATTGTGCTGGAATTGAAGGAGAACGGATACATCTTCAGGGGCGGTAACTCCTGCAAAAGTACCGCTTTTTGTTTCCCTTGTCAATAAGGGTCACCTCTTAAAGAAAAGAATTTGCTCCTAATGAGAAAATTCATTCCTTTAAGAGTAGACTCCTTTTTCCATGGGACAGAGTTTAAAGAGAAGTGAACAGGAAGTTCCGAAAGTTGCGTCTATTTGAGATTTGCCAGGTGTATCCTTTCCCCTCAAAGACCCGCCAAACCTTGTGGGTTGTCCCACAGAGAAAAGAGATGGAAGAGACAGCAGAGGAGATGAACGTGAGGGACAGGAGAGTAATAAGAGAAAACTAAACGGAAACGATCCTCAGAAGACAAAACTACAGTTAGACCATGAGACCAGCAAAGACTCAGTACAACCTCATTATGAAAACTCACCCGTACAACATAGTGCATTGTTCACATCTCCATAATGGCTACTTTTCTGATGACAATCCGTCTCCAAAATGACCTTTACAGTGTTGACGGGGACGTTAAACCTCAAATCAAACAAACAAACAAAGACAATCCGTGATATTTTTCTTATAAATGCTCAAAACATAGGTTGTGTACCCACAACCTATACTGTATGTCTTGGAACAGAAATAAGAAAAATAATGTATACCCCGTAAACCCCAGTTTTCTCTATATGAAGTGGAGTTTAGGGGGTCTTCATTTCACGGACTTGTTCATGTGATGTGTACAACCATCCACTGCTACAAGAGGTTTCGTCTTGTTCTCTTGTGCTAAGGAGGGCTTAATGAGATCAGTGAAGACTCTGATCAGACTGTGAGAATACGTAGGCCGATCTGTGCCTTGGTTAGTCTCCCAAGTCGGACTGTAGGTTTTGAAGTGCCCTGACTCAGATTTAATGTTAAATTTTGTTGTCTGTAAGACTAATGTTTGCTGAAAATTTGAAATGATCTTCTTCTGTATACGCTGGTTTTTCTAGACATGTCTTGAAAATAATAACTGCCTGTAGATTGAATGACAAAGCTTTAAAAACAAAATATCTCTATGCACTTCATAGCTTATTTTATTGTTTGTCTGCCAGAGTAATGTCGGTATTTTTACTTTTATTTGCAGATGAAACTAGGGCAGAAGTTATAGCCAAGAATTTAACAGTGACCACGCCCACTCAAGAGTATTACAGGTACTTTATGGGCTTATTTGCTTCTTTTCAGATCATATCTGCCTTACAATCAAACACAATTATTACGCAACATAGCAGCCAATATTTCACATATGTCAAATAACTAATTACGAAAACACGCCTAAACAAACACATTGTAAACATTAAGATGAAAAATTGATATTTTTCTTATTTCTGCTCAAAATATAGACTGTGGGTACTCGTTAGAACCGCCTCATTGAGGCGGTTCTAACGAGTACCCACCATCTATATTTTGGAGCAGAAGTAAGAAAAATAAGGTTAACCCCTGCAAAACCCAGTTTTACTATTTAAAATTGGGGTTCAAAGGGGTCAAAATCATATAGGCGCGTATTCTTGATGTGTTTTAGTCAGCCTCCAAAATATTGACAGGGTATTCATAGGGTGCTGGCAGATTCATTGTAAAGAATACTCGTTATTATATAGGAGCCCGCATACTGATCTTGGTCGTCATCGTCCACATATGCTCGAACCTACTTTTTGTCGATTGTTTTGTTTTTGTTGAGTTCATAGAAAATAGGACTTTGCAGAGGATTATATTTCTCTTATTTCTACTCCATATCATAGTCTCTAGGAATTCGTCACACGAGCACCCTTATGGAAGTCAGTGTTCGGAGCTAAAACAAGCCGAAGAAATAGTTTATTATTTTCTAAGATTGACAACCTTCCTTCAGCAATTTTTCTTCCATTCTGGATCCGCCAGACTTCATAAACTACTTTTCCATCTATTTTTTTTTTTTTTTTTTTTTTAAATTAGATTGATGGCTCTATAGTAGATGCTCCCCAGTGTGTTGTGTGCATCTCGTTGTTTTAGGCTGTTGACAAATAGTTTTTTGTTTTAATGGTTTGGGTTATATGAAATCGATAATATCCAGACAGATTTATGAAAGAAGATTTCAAACGTCAGCCTATTAGACCCTGTTGACGTCATTAACGCCTTACTGTATTTCAGAAAAGCGGATTGTTTTACCAAGATACGACATATAATGTCACAGTTTGATATTGTTCAATCCTGAAGTTTCACATCATTCATCATTTCACGAAACTTCGATGGCTCGAACACCGATGGCTCGTTAACCATGGCTGAGTCGAACCCATTTTTGAGTCCCTAGGGAATTCCTCAACATTAGAAGTAGTGTAGGATAATTAAGGACATTTTCGACTTTTATCTTGCAAATGTATGCTGTGTGTGCCCATTAGAATCGCCTCGTCGAGGCGATTCTAATGAGTACACGCAGCATACATTTTTATTACGGAACACCGAAAAGATGTCCCAAAATTAACCCCGTTATGCCTCCTGGAAGTAACCCTCAGTTGCTCGAACTACCCCTGTCTCGAACAGATTTTCAAGGTCCCAAAAGTGTTCGAGCCATCGAAGTTCGACTGTATATGTTTGGCCCCCTTAAATCCCACTTTTATATAGTAAAACTGGGGTTTACAAGGGGTATGCATTATTTTTCTTATTTCTGCACAAAAAAATAAATTGTGTATACTCGTTAGAACCGCCTCGCCAAGGTGGTTCATAGGTGTTCCCACAGTGTATATTTTGAGCAGAAATATGAAAAACATCAGAACTTTTTGTCCGAAACTTTTCATTTTGAATATATTTGAATAGGCGTGTTTTCATAATGTGAATGCAATATAATGTTGTTTTCAGTATGACAACAGTTTAAGATTAACCATTCTGATAGTTTTCTTTCATAGGTCTATATTTAGATATAAGGTGCTCGTTGATGAGGCGAGAAGTATTAACTCTAATTTTAATAAGCTTGTGCGGAAATGAATCAATAGTCTGTTCCACCACAAACTCCACATTTCCTTCTAAAATTAGGGGCTATCGGACTGATCATCACACGAACTTGTTCATCCTTGTGTCCTGTTGAATAAATTAATTTAGCCACGACCCTTTTTTACTTTAGGCCAATCAGATTATTTGTACAAATTGACGAACAAACAGTCTGACTCTGATTTGAGGTTTAACGTCCCAGGTCATGCTTCCAATTTTGTGTGACTTTTACCCGACATTGAGATGAAATGACATCTCAAGCCCTGCCATCCAGTTTCTGGCGAAAGAATGTGCACTGTGCTTACGTATAAGCCTGTCCAGAAAAAGTGTGGATAGGTAAACTGACCGGCCCAAAAATGACCTAAATTAGTGTTGACTGGGCCGTTAAACTCAAATACAAACAAACATCCCAATCCGTGCCGCCCATTGACTCGCACGACTTTGTTTGGACATGCTTAGACCTTCTAAATGGTTTACCAGTACTCTCAGCTCATGCAGCCAAATCTATTTCTCCAAGCACCAATGGGCGGGGGCCAGGATGTATATCTGAATCTGCCTGGTACTCCATAAATCTCAAGTAGAGTATTATATGGATATATGTTAAAACTATATACAGTGGAATTCTGCTATTAAGACCACCTAAAATTAAGACTAATTCTGCTTTAAAAAGCCTATTTAGAAGGGTGCAGTTTTTCTTTCTTCGTGAATTCTGCACACAATGTCCTCTGGTCAGTGACCACCTTTGGAACTGTTCAAAAGTGGTCTTAATATAGGAATTTTACTGTATAACGACCAAGTGCATTTTTCTCCAGAAAGCATGCACGGATTGCCTGTTTGGATCATTATAATCTTACGTCCGACTTTCAGTGCCCTTAGGTGCGCAGTCCTCATAGAGGTGATTCCAGAGGAACAGGATGCTTTGGCCGGAATTCCCAGATCTTACCATGCTTACGGCTGATTCCGATATTTAACTGTACACGTGGCGGACGTTCAGCGTATGGCGTCCGTTGCTTTGGAAGCCTTACGGGCTGAAAAGGCTGCACGGCAGAGAGGTCCCTTTGACTGGCCATCATCTTCCAGCGATGATGAAGACCTTGAAGATTTTTTACATTAAACAATCACGTGTCTTAGGGTGAAATCATTAAACCAAAAGCTTTGGCAGTGATGTATGGATATCGATAATTCGAATTATGGATATCCATAAATCGATCTGAATTATGGATATCCATAAATCGATTTATGGATATCCATACTTCGAATTATGGATATCCATAATTCGAATTATGGATATCCATAAACCAGAGGAATAATGGATATCCATAAATCGACTTAAGGATATCCATAATTCGAATTATGGATATCCATAAATCGAATTATGGATATCCATAAATCGATCTGAATTAATGATATCCATAAATCGAATTATCGATATCCATAATTCTATTTATGGATACCCATAATTCGAATTATGGATATCGATTATTGGGCTGATTTATGGATATCCATAAATCGAATTATGGATATCCATAATTCTATTTATGGATATCTATAAATACGGATTAAATAGTAAAACGGCGCCCCATAGAAACAGAGGGGTTGGGGAAGGGTTATAAGGGTATTCAAAGCATTGACTTTTTAGCTCACCTGAGCCTTTAGGCTCATAGGTGAGCTTATAGTATAGCCATGGTCCGTCGTCCGTCCGTCCGTCGTCCGTCCGTCCGTCCGTCCACCATTTTCAAAGATCTTCTTCTCCTATACTGCAGGGCCAATCAAAGCCAAATTTCATATGGAGCCTCAGTGGGATGGGGGAACGAAAGTTTGTTCGCGGGGTCTGGATCACATGACCAAGATGGCCGCCATGCCCATATATGGTAAAAAGCCTTCAAAAATCTTCTTCTCCAGAACCATAAGGCCAGTGGCCTTGAAACTTGGCATGTAGCATATGGTACTCAGGCCCATCATGGTTTGTACAAATGGTGACCCTGGGTTGACCTTGACCTATTTTACAGCAATGTCAAATTTGCCGACTTAGGCTTTTGCATGGGGCAAAGTGAAAATTATGGATTTATAGGAAACCATTGAAGACAGTGTCACCAAAATTTGTAGATCAGGTAAAGTAACTGAATACACGAAGATCTATGGGTGATAAAGGTCAAGGTCATTCATTGGCCTTAGACCCAAGATGGCCGCCATGCCCATATATGGTAAAAAACCTTCAAAAATCTTCTTCTCCAGAACCATAAGGCCATTGGCCTTGAAACTTGGCATGTAGCATATGGTACTTGGGCCCATCATGGTTTGTACAAATGGTGACCCTGGGTTGACCTTGACCTATTTTACAGCAATGTCAAATTTGCCGACTTAGGCTTTTGCATGGGGCAAAGTGAAAATAATGGATTTATAGGAAACCATTGAAGACAGTGTCACCAAAATTAGTAGATCAGGTAAAGTAACTGAATACATGACGATCTGTGGGTGGGTAAATGACATTTTCTGCTGATCTAAGTAGGAAAATTGTCACCAGACAGGTGAGCGGTTCAGGACCACTGGTCCTCTGGTTTAATTTGCTGTATTCTTCCGCTTAATGTGCTGTGTTCTTCCGCATATCTCCACATTACGAAAACATGCCTATATGACTCTGTACACCTTAAACTCCACTTTTATATGGAAAAACTGTGGTTAACAGGGGTACGCTTTATTTTTCTTAGTTCTGCTCTAAAACATAGCTTGTGGGTACCTGTTAGAACGGCCTGGATAGGACGGTTCTAACGTGTACACTTGCTCTCTATTTTGATAGATTGTGGGTACCTGTTAAGACGGCCTCGATGAGGCGGTTCTAACGAGAACACACTCTCTACATTTTGAGCAGAAATAATAAACTATCACAATTTTTCATCTTTAAATTTTCGTTTTTCTGGCGTTAAAAATTTAAAATGCATTTGTATAGGCGTGTTTTCGTAATGAATTAGCATGTCTGGGACATTCATTAATGTTTCACACCGACACAAGAAATTTATTGACCGTTATGTTCTGCCTGTACGAAGTAATAAAAACAGAATATTATGTGTCTGGGTTTTGCATTTCTGCTCCTTATTTGATTAAATTGTCTTGTGGAACAGCAGATAATAATATAGTTGAGCAAGCGTTTATAGTAAAGTCATGTATAAAATTTTATTGCTGCCACAATAGTCCGCAAAAATCTAACATACAACATTTCACATTTTCTCCTTATTTGATTAAATTGTCTTATGGAACAGCAGATCATAATATAGTTGAGCGAGCGTTTATATCTGAGTCATGTATAAAATTTTATTGCTGCCACAATAGAATCTGATTTTAGGGATAAAAAGTTACAGCTGCCACAATAGACTGCTATCAGTAAAGTCAAGAAAACTACATCTGAAAATGTCGTCTTGTTTATGTCGTCTGCTGCACCTTCTTGCATACTTCTAAAATATATTTTTGCATCCAGTGTTGACCTGATCAGACTGTGCGTCTTGGTCCATACTATTTGTTTGTTTGTTTGATTTGAGGTTTAACGCTCCCATCAACACTGTATAGGTCATTTTGGAGACGTTTCTTCCAATTGTGTGGGACTTTTACCCGACATTGAGATGAAATGACATCTCAAGCCCTGCCGCCCAATGAAACCAATAGGGTTTATAAGCATGGACGGGCCGACTCGTACCGCTTTGCCAGGGCAGGCTTAGATCCTCTAAGCAGTTTACCAGTACTCTTGTGCGGGTCGGTTTCAGCTCTGCGTGGAAGCATCATGCAGCCCATCTATTTCTTCAAGCCCCGATGAGCGGGGGCTAGTTGACATTATCAGACGTTGCGTCTTGGTCCTATTTTTGCAACAATGACTTTTAAAGTAACCGACAGACAACAAAGCAGACGACTATGTTGTGATTGGCATCTTAAGGGTTAAATAAAATACAAAACAACAAAAAGTGTGCTGCGTCATGACCCATGACCTGCAATACCATTGGCCATGAGACTTTCCTTGGAAAAAGTCTGTATCTATCAGGACATGTTCTGTTCCAAACTGTGTTGGATCTTTCTCCAAAAGTTCTATGTTTCAAGGTTTTTGGCGTGGGCTTCACGATATTTCCTGATATATATAACAAAGTTGTAACGCGTAGCCTGGGCTGTACGGGTGCGGTTGACTGTCCATCAAGATATGGCCATTGATGTTAAGGAATTAATAAGCATAAAATTATGCATGTTCAGCTTGGCTTTTTCATGGTTACATTTTTATTATTGTTTTATTGTGGAATTCTTAATGATTCATTCTGTGGCTGCTTCAAAAGCATTTTGCTTCTCAAGAATTTTGATACTGAATATACTAACCCATTGATGCCAAGTGTCTCGCAGAAATGATTTTGGCAAAAAGTCTAGACGTAGATCAGTCTGATCTGCGTCTAGACTGTTTGCATATGAGCCCCGCCAAGCGAATTCGTGTCTTCGAGCATTCCGTCATGACAAATTTTAACTGCGCATGCCCAGCCATTCAGAGGGACCAGGGATATGGCTTTCTGTCTGAAGGTTCCTCTTGATTCACTGCTTGTATGAGCGAGCAGCGAAGGTTCGGGCGAGACTGCGCGGATGCCAGGCTCGCCTGAACCTTCGCTGCTCGCATAGCCGTTAAGTACCAAAATCGCTTCACGGGGCTCATATAATGCAGTTGTTAAAGATAAAAAGAAGATAAAGTCAATCCATATGAATCAGACTTTCCATACACTGAGAAACATTGAGGAAGAGAATATTCTGTATCAATGGGCTACGCAGCTTTACAGGTGTGCCAAAAAATACTATTCTCATCTGTGGCATAAGAAATATTTACTCACTTCTTAAAATCTTGAAATTCCCAATTGTACGTCATTGATACCTTCTGCTAATATCTGTGTTTTTACAGATGTCTGTTTTTTGTTCTTTTTTTATTATTTGTTGTAGTGTTTTTTCTTTGTCTGTTTGTTTTTTGTTGTTGTTGTTTTTTGTTTCATTCCATGCCGTTGTTGTTTGTTGGTGTTGAAGCGGGTACTTACCTTCTTTTTTAATCGATTGTTTGTCAACTGACTTTAAGTTAATAATACTGCCATACCTATACTTCTGTTATCTACGTGATCATCACTGAGCAGTGAAACCAAACTTTGCGCAAATGAAAAAAAAATAAAACTCATATTGTCAAAACGTGAAGGCACAGAGAACGCGGCGTCTGATCAGGGTCTACACTTCTATAGGTACAGATATATAAAGGTTAAACGAAACAGTCAGTACCCATCAGGAAAACACACCTATATAATTCTGACCCCCCTTGAACCCCACCTTTCTATTGTAAAACTGAAGCTCACAGGGGTAAACCTTATTTTTCTTATTTCTGCTCTAAAATATAGATTGTGGGCACACGTTAGAACCGCTTTGAAGTCGTTCTAACGTGTACCCACAATCTATATTTTAGAGCAGAAATAAGAAACATATCACAGGTTTTCATCTGAAAATTGTTGTTGTTGTTTTTTCTTCGTCCGTAAAATTTACAAACTATCTGAATATATAGGCGTGTTTTCGTTTTTTGTTTTTTGTTTCTTGCCTGCACTAATACGAGTCGACCCACCAGTGCTGTCAGTGCTTTTTTTTTTTTTTTTTTTTGTTTAATATGTCAGTTGATGCGCTTATTAAGTCTTTTGGTGTATGCCTGCATTCTTCATACTATCTATTATTTCGATGGCATGAGTGTCTGTGGCTCTTCCTGAGTAACTTTTTTTTACTATTTTTAACATCACAATTTTTATGCTTTTTCAAACATTATTGACACTCTAATTCTCCTATAAACATATCTGCTATGTTTGCTGATGCTGATCGAGAATTAAAATCTTTTTCTGAAAAAAAAATAATACGGTTCGACCATGCAATTAAACGTATTTACTTTGTTTTAACGTGATGCAAAAATAGTGTTTACTCTGTCATCGCCACTCAGCGACAGAAAGACTGAATCAATATTTTGATAAATATTCCATCATATTAACATTACTTTACTTTTACCCTCATTCGGCCCCCGCCCATCGGGGCTTGAAGAAATCGATGGGCTGCATAAAGCTTCCACGCAGAGCTGAAACCTGCCGCACACGAGTACTGTTAACCGCTCAGAGAATCTAAACCTGCCCAGGCAAAGCGGTGCGAGTCAGACTGTCCATGCTTATAAACCGTATTGGTTTCATTGGGCGACAGGGCTTGAGATGTCATTTCATCTCAAAATTGGAAGAAGCATATAGTGTTGACAGGGACGTTAAAGCTCAAATCAAACAAACAAAGTCTCACCTTATCAGAAAGTGAGTGATTGAGTGAGTGTTTGAGTTTTACGTCCCACCAACGGCTAAGGTCATATGCAGACGGGACCTCGGTTTAAAGACTCATCCGAAAGTTTGGAGAAGCTCGGGATCGATCCTGCGACCCCTGGTTTACAAGGCGAGTAGCTTAACCACTGCACCACGGAGGCTTCTTTATCAGAAAGTACATTCATGCATATAAAAAACGATTGGCTCTACTAGAGAGCTATGAGAGACTATATTCATATACTTCGCACGACCGTTGAAAGTCAGATATCTTATAAAAGAGTTATATAAAAAAAAATAATACTTTTTATACACGTTTACGTAAGTTTTGATAGAAACGTGGTGTTTACAAGACTATACACAAACTGCACTTTAATGAAAGGTAATTTGATTTTGATGTACAACTGCAAGAAGAAGCGTCTATGCTAATTGGTTCCATACTAAATGTTTCAAGACTCGTGAATAATTGATTATAGTCAAAGAACTTCCATGATTGCGTAAGATTAACAGCAACAAATCCACGTCTGATCTTCAAGTAAGCTATCGATCGGGACTATTTTGAGCAAACGTTTGAATAAAACGACAATGCAATGAATTCAAACTCGATTAGTTTCTAGTTTATCTTGGTAATCTATCTCAGAATTCGAAAAGCTGCTGAGAAACAGCCGCAATCAAATAATACAGTCCACTGAGAGAGCAGATAAGAAGAGAAACACAACACATTATAAAAACACGCCTATGCAAACACATAGTAAATTTTTCCACGTAAGAACGAAAATTTTAGATAAAAACATAAAGTGATATTTTTCTTATTTCTGCTCAAAATATAGGTTGTGGGTACACGTTAGAACCGCTTCATCGGTACACGTTGGAACCGCCTCGATGAGGCGGTTCTAACGTGTACCCACAATCTATATCTTGAACCGAAATAAGAAAAATAAGATCGAGGCGGTTCCAACGTGTACCCACAATCTATATTTTGAGCAGAAATAAGAAAAATAAGGTTTACCCCTGTAAATCCCAGTTTTACGGTATAAAAGTAGGGTTCAAGGGGGTCAGAATTATATAGGCGTGTTTTCGTGATGAATGCCCCGACCGAACGATGATCACAAAAGCCTAGAAAGCAAAGTTGACAGCTTCTCTTACAAACAGCGATACAAAGAACAAAAAACTCTACAAGTTGCAATCATAGCGCTGAAATCACTAATGGATCCAATGTCTCTGAGCGTAGGCTGAAAAAAATGGTCATGAACGTAGACTAAGACTGTTTCGTTTAACCCATAAATTTCTGTACCGTATGTAAACAGCGTAGACCCTGATGATCTGGGTCTAAACTGTTTGCAAATGTCCCAGCAAGTGCGCCAAGTCGATGTTTCACGATAAGGTTTCTTTTACACAGCACCCTGACGTCACAACGACAAGAATAAATAACCGATATTTGGATTTCCTACAAATCAGTAATAGTCACGTGCACATCAGCACAAAAGAGTTCCTGTGTTTATTAACTTTGGGGTAAAACAAACACGGAAGGCCTGCAGCAAATAAACAAAGCATCAATAAAAGCGAGTAACTTAAAGTTCACCAAATTAGATTGGTTACTTGGTCTTCAGGGTGGGCTATTGGGGTTGGGGTAAGTCTTTTAGGCCACTTTTGAACATTCCCAAATGTGGTCTATTACTAGATTACTAGAGGACATTGGGTGTAGGGAACACAAAGGACGAAAGACTAAAACCTTTTTTTTATTTTTATTTTAGCTTATTCAGTCTGCATTCCCAAATGCAATCGGGCCTTGCACTTGTATTTGAGCTAACCTCATACACAGTTATATGTCAATCTATGCGGAAGGATCACATGTATAACCTTTGCTCCTGCTTCTTCTAACCATATCTATATTAATATTCGGACTATTTTCTTCCATCTCAAACAGGTTACATGTGCTGGAACAATCGGAGAGTATGAATGACTTCGGCTCAGTCAACTGGAAGTTGGCCCTCTGCCTCCTCGGCGCTTGGACAATCGTTTGGTTGGTACTTCTTAAAGGCATCCAAAGTCTTGGAAAGGTATTATGGCGTTCCTATTGTGAATGCTGCAGTTTTGCATTTATTATTTGTGCTGCTTGCAATGTATTCTTGCTTGAAGTAAACAGCTGTAGAACTATTTAGTGTGTATGAATCCTGAAAGACACTCTAGACTGACATTATACGATTTCAAAATTTCTTCTTTACACAAACATCACAAATTACAACTTGGGCAGCCGGCATTCATTTATTTTTCAGAGAAATAGAGTTCGTTTGAATCATCTGCTGGTAAATGATTCACTTTAAAATGCCAAACCTCACTCTCTCTGAAAAATAATTGAAAAAAAATTGTCGTCTGCTGAGCAATTTGAAGGATGTAAAGTTGGAACGGAGCTGTCTTTCTAAATTCATACATCACTAAATGGCTTTAGAACTCCCTGCGTCAACCGAAAGTCATATTTTGAATTTATACCTTGCATACTTATGACCTTTTAGTTTCAGATAGGGCTTCCAGATCCTCATAACGGAGAATGCCTCTGGGTTGGACCCAGCTTGACTGGAGGTTGACAATGCAGGGTACTGTCTACAATTATTACACCTTATTTCATTTCTGTTTTCCAATCTATTCTAGGTTGTATATTTCACTGCTATATTTCCCTATATAATGCTGACTATTCTACTTATACGTGGTGTGACTCTTGAAGGAGCGACGGATGGTATACTGTTCTATCTAGAACCGAAATTCGAGAAGTTGTTGGACCCTAGGGTAAGTTCCAATCACTTAAGAATTTGAACTTCTCTCGCATTGAAGGAAGTACTTCCAAACCGATTTAGTTACTAGGAAAGCCACTTCCAATTTCCGGATTCCCATTTTACCTAAACGTGTTACACATTCTAATCAAAACTATCTCTGTAATGCTCATTTTTGTTGCATAGAATTAACTGTAAAATAATATAAAGATCCTTAAAATGATACAAAACTTACATGTGTTAAAGTTAATGGTTGTCTTATTTATATAAGCTTGCTTTTTATCCTTTTGTAACAAATAGTATAAATTACTGTGTAATTGCCATTGGTGCAATAACCAATGTATATTCGAGGCAAATGTCATTTCTGTACGATTTTCAAATGATTACATGGGCCCCGTCAAGCGATTTTGGTACTTATCGCCTATGCGAGCAGCGAAGGTTCAGGCGAGCCTGCGCATCCGCGCAGTCTCGCCAGAACCTTCGCTGCTCGCTCATACAAGCAGTGAATCAAGAGATACCTTCAGACAGAAAGCCATATCCCTGGCACCTCTGAATGGCTGGGCATGCGCAGTTAAAATTTGTCAAGACGGAATGCTCGAAGACACAAATTCGCTTGGCGGGCTCACATTTCTTTTCTGTTCCTTCTGTAGGTTTGGTCTGACGCTGCTACACAGATCTTCTACTCTCTCAGTGCCTGTACTGGTGGAATGATCGCAATGTCAAGCTACAATAAATTTAATAACAACTGTTACAGAGACTCTCTTATCGTGGGCTGTATTAACTGTGGCACCAGTATATTCGCTGGCTTTGTAATATTCTCTATTCTTGGATTTATTGCGCATGAGAAGGGAACAACAGTTGACAAAGTGGCCACCGATGGTAAGTACAATTTATTGATGTCTTTGAATGTTGTTAAAGGCATTTATTCTTGATTATTGAGGACTATCATAGACTGCTACACAGACCATCTATTATTGAATAGATGACGTCTATTTTAAAATAGAAGTATGTGTAGCAGTCTAGGACTATCATTTCATTGCATAATACTTTAATGAGCCGTGTTATGGGGAGGTCGTGATACATGTTATTGTATGTTTTTCCTTGTTTCATTGTTTCTTTGCATTAATCTAGTTTCATTCTTTCACGTTAGTATGTCCATCAGGGCTTTCCTGTTTTCTAAATAAACTTTGAAACTTTGAAACTTTATTATGTAGCCCTCAGTGCTGACTGACCTTCAACAGGTAAGGGTCTCCTTGGGGGAAAATCAATAATTTACTAACTGTTGACTAAAGTGTACATTATTGCTTTTCCCAGTGCCTCAGTCAGGGGATTCAACTAGAACTACTAATCACCCTATCAATGGCCGCCTTTAACTGCTATAGACAGTATACCACAGGGGGGTGGGGGGGGGGGGCAATAAAACAATTATGAACACACGATGTGTCCTACTGTTAGAAGAATAAATGCCTTTACGGATACTCAGAGCAACGTAGCTTGTATTTACCTTTGCCCGAATTGAGCTCATTTTAACTCCTATTTCACCTATTTTTCGAGAAGCTGTAAATAAGTTAATTCATTTTAAATTGATATGATGAAGTTACAGCAGAAGAAATATATGGGCTGCATGATGATTCCACGCAGAGCTGAATCTGGCCCGCACACTAGTACTGGTAAACCGCTTAGAGGATCTAAGCCTGTCCAGGAACCGCGGTGCGAGGCGGACCGTCCATGCTAATAAACCCTATTGGTTTCATTGGGTGACAGGGCTTGAGATGTCATTTCATCTCAATGTCGGGTAAAAGTCCCACAAAATTGGAAGCAATGTCTCCAAAATGACCTTTACAGTGTTGACGGGGACGTTAAACCTCAAATCAAACAAAAACAGCAGATGTGAAGTCAGTATGAAATGACAAAATCACGCACAAGGCACAGAAATAAACGTAGTATATATGCAGTAAGATTCCGATATTTTGACCACCTTCGGGACTGTTTGAAAGTGGTCCTAAAGACCATTTTTGATTGAACAGGTTCAAGTGTGGTCTCTTATCAGAGGACAAAGGATGTAAAGAACAAATTAAACAAAAAATAAAAATAAAATAAAGTGAAACCTATTAATTATTTGTTTAAAAGAAGAATTAGTCTAAATGTTAGCTGAGACACATCAGTCACAAAAAGGTAACAACAAACAAACAAACTTTGTTTGATTTGAGGTTTAACGTCCCCATCAACACTGTAAAGGTCATTTTGGAGACGTAGCTTCCAATTTTGTGAGACTTTTACCCGACATTGAGATGAAATGACATCTCAAAACCTGCCGCCCAATGAAACAATAGGGTTTATAAGCATGGACGGGTCCGACTCGCACCGCTTTTCCTGGGCAGGCTTAGATCCTCTGAGCAGTTTACCAGTACTCGTGTGCGGGTTGGATTAAGCTCTGCGTGGAAGCATCATGCAGCCCATCTATTTCTCCAAGCCCCGATGGGCGGGGGCCGCCAAACAAACACAGCCGACTGAAGCAAATTCATTAAGAAATGCAACTGAAGCAAATTCATTGGCAAAGTAGACAACACAAAAACATGCCTATACAATTCTGACTCCCTTGAACCCCACTTTTATATACATGTATATTAAAACTGGGGTTTACAGGAGTAAACCTTATTTCTGCTCAAAAATATAGATTGTGGGTACTCGTTAGAACCGCCTCGATGAGGCGGTTCTAACACGTATACCCACAATCTTTATTTTGAGCAGAAATAAGAAAAATATCACAATTTTCATCTTTTTCGGCGGTAAAATTTACATTGTATTTGTATAGGCGTGTTTTCGTAATGACATGGTAACTCTGTTCTTTGTTATCTTTCAGGTCCAGGGCTTGCTTTTGAAGTGTACCCAGAGGCACTTGCCCAGATGCCTGTTGCACCTATGTGGGCAGTGTTTTTCTTCTTAATGATGTTAACTTTGGGATTTGGATCAGAGGTACGATGGAGATAAACTTTAATTTATTAATACAAATAAAGGACTCATAATTTGTTTAATCAATTAAATAGGGTTTTAAGCAGAAAGTAACTGATGTAAATAGCAAAATCCAGTCAATAAGAAAAGTACCTAACTACATAACGAAAAAACACCTATTCAAGTATATAGAAAATTTTCCACCAAAAATGAAAATCCAGATAAAAATACTTTCTGTAATCTGTGACATAAGCGTGCAAAGCCCTCGTGTTTATTTCCCGTTCTTTGTATCCGGTAGTGTTGGAGAGATCTTCGTGCAATGCTGCCTCCTCCTGGTACAGGGAAAGAGAGAGAGAGAGCAGGTGACTTCGTCTTCTGTGATTTTTAACCTTAGCTGCTGGTTTGTTTATATACACAATAGAGAACACAATTTCTCATTTTCTGGTTACCATTGGAGGGTTGTGATATTTGATTTGTAATTACATTCGTTTTTCCTGAACAGCTTTTGCTTTATTTTTCGCATAAGAACCAAATGAGCATGCCAAAAAGGGCTGTTATTAAAGAGCTTTGTATTTTGTTTGTATTGGGGTTTAACGACCCAGTAAACACTATTTACGTCATATCGAGCCGGTCAGTTAACCTATCAACAGATTTCCTGGGAAGGCTTATACGTAAGCATTTAGCCAGTATAGTGCACATTATACAAATGCCCGTCTTGAATTAGCGGAAGAGAGGGAATCTAACCTTATCTAACAGACAGATTTTCCTTCTTGGGCGCAATAAAAGTTCGTCCTGGCTACGCCACTGTACTATGATAACATTACTGTATTGTATTCCCTTGGTTCCATATTCCATTGTTTATGAAGGCTCATCAACTGATTTAATTGTTCTTTTACAGTTTTCTATAGTGGAATGTTTGTTGAGTGCCTTCGCCGATGAGTACCCCAAACTGTTGACAGCCACTCGTCTACGATCATTCATCTACAGAACTTCTGTTATTATATCATGTTTTCTACTTGGTCTACCAATGGTCTGCAGCGTAAGTGTTGTTTAATTTATTTGCAAGACTGTTTATGACACATGCCTTGTATCTTCTGAATATTTTATGCATTGTGCTACCCATTTAGAACAATCCGTCACCTTTAAACTTGATTTGTTCTATATCCTAATAAAACTGTCATTTCTTAAAGAAAAAATGGCTTGTCTCTCGTTCTTTCTCTTTCTGTGACTGTGTGATATGGCCCGCTTTGTGATGATGCACATTAACGCGAATCAAGGAATATCTTTCTTTGCACTTTCCTGTCAATATGCTGTCAGATGCAAAGGTATCTTTGAAGTAGATTTTTGTTTTTAATTTCCATTTTAATCCATTTGTGTCATTAAAACCAGTGCCTCAGGTTCCAGAAGCTGTTTGTAATGTAATTCTTAACGATAAAAGGGCGGTTTGCTTTTCTATGTTTGCCTTCCTCACACAACCAGGAGTTTTAGCTCTAATGAGGAAAGGGAAACTAGTAAGAAAATGTCACTCAGAAAGGCCACAATCAAAGAAACCAGCCACCTCAAGTCACCTTAAGAAAGTAAGTGACATGGACGTACACACAAAAGCAGACGAAACAAGAACCAGCGTCACAAAGCCAATTAACAAATAAGACACTGCAAAAGAACGACTACCTTTTGACGGTCAGTAGTAAAACTACCTTGGGGGTGGGGAGTGGGGCTTCAAAGCCGGAGTTAATGAAATTGCAACCCTCGCCCTCAGTTCCAGTTCAGTATTAAACATGATAACGCCGCACGGAGGCTTTCTATTGGTGATCATCAAAGGCCAAAGCGAGCCTGTGCTGTAGAGCAGTGAAGCCAGAACCTTTGCTGCTTACAGACTGTAGATGAGACCTATAGATAGATTCATGTTTGTTTGTTTGTTTGATTTGAGGTTTAACGTCCCCGTCAACACTGTAAAGGTCATTTTGGAGACGTTGCTTCCAATTTTGTGGGACTTTTACCCGGCATTGAGATGAAATGACATCTCAAGCCCTGTCGCCCAATGAAACCAATAGGGTTTATTAGCATGGACGGTCCGCCTCACACCGCGGTTCCTGGACAGGCTTAGATCCTCCAAGCGGTTTACCAGTACTAGTGTGCGGGACGGATTCAGCTCTGCGTGGAAGCATCATGCAGCCCATATATTTCTTCAAGCCCCTATAGGCGGGGGCGGAGATAGATTCATGTGTCAAGCCCTAAATAGAGATGTTCATTAACCCTAGAGATAGCTCCATGCAAATATTCATGCGTCTTGCCGTCTTATAAGGGGTGCTCACAGACTGTAGAGGAGTCCTAGAGATAGCTCCATGGAAGAAATTATGTCTCTGCTTTTATACAGGGATTCTCACAGGCTTTAAAGTAGACTTTGAGATAGTTTCATACAAGTAATTTATAATGTGTCTAGCCTTATCTAGAAATGCTCACAGACTGTAGAGGAAACGATGAGATATCTTCATGCAAAATGTGCGTCTAGCCCTAAATAAGGATGCTATCAAAATGCCTGTAATGACCTGCATTTTAATGACACAAATCGGAGAATGTTACCTGTGATACTGGGGTTCTGTTCCTATAGAGTAAGTTTCCAACATTATGTTTCAGGGTGGGATGTGGATGTTGAACCTAGTGGACTACAGTGTCAGTGGATTTCCCCTCCTCTTTGTTGGATTTCTAGAGTGTCTCGCTGTAAACTGGATATATGGTTAGTTTCATCACGAAAACATGCCAAGCCCCCGCCCATAGGGGCTTGAAGAAATATATGGGCTGCATGATGCTTCCACGCAGAGCTGAATCCCGCCCGCACACTAGTACTGGTAAACCCCTTAGGGGATCTAAGTCTGTCCAGGAGCCGCGGTGCGAGGCGGACCGTCCATGCTAATAAACCCTATTGGTTTCATTGGGCGACAGGGCTTGAGATGTCATTTCATCTCAATGTCGGGTAAAAGTCCTACAAAATTGGAAGCAACGTCTCCAAAATGACCTTTACAGTGTTGACGGGGACGTTAAACCTCAAATCAAACAAACAAACGAAAACATGCCTATATAATTTTGACCCCCTTGAACCCCACTTTTATATAGTAAACTGGGATTTATAGGGGTAAACCTTATTTTCCTTATTTCTGCCCTAAAACATAGATTGTGAGTAACTGTCAGAACCGCCTCAATGAGGCGGTTCTTACGAATACCCACAATCTATGATTTGAGCAGAAATAAGAAAATTATCACAATTTTTCAGTGTAAAATTTTCATTTTTTTTTCCGCGGTAAAATTTACATTTGTATAGGCGTGTTTTCGTAATGCTTTGGTGTTTTAATTTGGCTATACATTGTTGTCAGCCAATATGCAGGCTTCTTTTGTGAATAAGTATACCAAGCTAAGGTCGGATATAGTTTAGTTTAATCATATTTTATTGCATATAATAGCAAGCAATGGGGTTGGGCCACAAGTTCTCACAACATTAGTTACGGCCCTTCCCCTACAATTATACACACAAATTATTTATGCACATGGTAATGGCTAAATATAATACAGCGTATTGAAATAAATAAATGAATAAAAATATAAATAAATAAATAAATAAATAAATAACCATGTCGGGAAATTCTGTAAGTCAAGGCAGCCACTTTTAACAAGTAAATAATAGACAGGTTCATGATCTGTCAAAAGAGATGCATGTTCATACATGTATTTTTTAAGAATTATTGAACGTTTAGTATCTTTGATAAATTTTTGGACAGCACCGAAAATAAGTAGATTATCCTGATCAGTCAAGAAAGGATCCCCAAATAAAATCTTGTTCAAGGACAGAGGGTGAAAAGGTCTGGTAGTCTGGAACAAAGTAACACGTTCTGTGAGGAAATTTGGACATCTAAAAAAGAAGTTTTCAGCGTCTTCAATAACTTCTGAACAACTGCAGTATGGCGAAAGACAAATATGGTTTGAATATAAGTCTCCTTTGAGATTGCTACATTTGTTCCTAATCCTTGCATGTATAACAGAGAAGAACCTTTCTCCACTCGTATAATAAACAGGAATTTTAGGAATTCGAGGGGAACTATTTTTTAAATGTTGTTTAAAGGCTGATATACTTCCTGCTGCACGAACATCGTTATCAAGAGAGTTCCATAAGGAGATAGAAGAGGGTATACAGGACCGTTTAGAAATTTCTGTGCGAGTAAATGGAACTGTGATGTTGCTGCTATTTCTCAGAGGATAGTTTGTGACTTCTCTAACTAGCGGAGGAATAAGATCGGTTATATATGAGGGAACTAAGTTGTTATTTACCTTGTACATAAAAGCCAATTTCTGATAATTTCGTCTGTCAGATAAGGGTTCCCAACCACATTCTCTATAAAGATTTTCAAGTGACACGGACCTTGTAAGACCCGTGACTAATCTAGCCGCCTCGTTTTGAAGCTTTTCAAGGGCTTGCTTATCATAAGCAGAACAGCCGTCCCATACTATTGAAGAATACTCAAGGATAGGTAATACGTATGAAATATATATCTGATTTAAAGCAGTTCTATGAAATGTAAACTTCAGTTTTCGCATTATCCCTATGACCTTGGATGCGCTGGTTATTATATTTTCTATATGTCTATGCCATTGGCCGTTGTTACTAAAAGTTAAACCTAGATGCTTGTGAGCCTCTACAAATTGTATCGGGGTATCATCGAAAATAATTTGAGGATAATTTTCAAAATGTTTAAGGGTAAAAAACACTGCCTCGGTTTTTAAAGGGTTAAAGGTAATTAACCATTGCTTAGCCCACCCAGAAAGAATATGTAAGTCATGATTTATGATTCCTTCTATATCAGCAATTGAGGACGCTGCATAATACAAAGAGCTGTCATCGGCAAAAAGTCGAGTCAAACTTAGCAGTGAGTCAGAAATGTCGTTTACATATATGAGAAATAACAGTGGTCCTAGCACAGAACCTTGAGGGACTCCAGCATGTATATCTCTAGAACTTGAAGTGCAGGACCTTATAACAACTTTTCGTCTTCTATTGCTTAAATAATCGTTTATCCAATTAAGAAGAGAACCAGTTATACCATGCTGTTTTAATTTGAAAAGGAGCCCTTTATGCCATACTCTATCGAAAGCTTTTGACACATCACAAAATATCATACAGGAAAACTGATTATTATCAAATGTCTGACATATATGCTGAAAGATGTCTATTAATTGGAAAGTAGTAGAATGTTGTGGTAAAAATCCAGACTGGTATCTATATAAAAGGTTATTTTCATGGAAGAAATTATACATATTTTTATGTGCTATTCTTTCCTGGAGCTTTCCAACACCACTTAAAAGTGAAATTGGTCTATAATTGGATAAAATCGATTTGTCCCCTTTCTTATATAGAGGCAGCACATTGGATGTTTTCCATATATCCGCAAAACAACCTTCACGAAAAGATCTGTTAAAGATAATTGACAAATGGATAGATATTTCCCTAGCAACAGCCTTAAGCATCCTATTGCTTATGGCATCAGGACCCGTAGCTTTGTTAGGATTCAGAATTAATATCAGTTCTGTTATTTCTTCTGGAGTACAAACAATATTAGAAAGAGAATTATCAGTTATAGATTGAAATGCAGGCAGTTGTGTGTTATTATCACCTAGATCACAAATTGAACTAAAATAGGAATTAAGACATTCAGCCTTTTCACTGTCAGTAAAACAATAGACATTCTGGTCTTGAAGTGAATTTAACAATGGAGGTATATTTCCAGAGTTGCTGTTATTTTTTACAAAATGCCGGATGACCTGCCAAAATTTTTTCTTGTCATTGTTTTGAAAATCAGACAAAGAAATTTCCAAACTGTTATAAAACTTTTCTTTGGCGTGTTTTTTCAGATTGTTAACTTTATTTCTCATTTGTTTAAATTTATTCCAATCATTGATACTGCCAGAATTATTTGATTTCTTTCTAAGTTTATCTCTTATACGAATAAAATGGCGAATTTCTGCATCAAACCAAGGTTTATCATTTGGACGAACTGTTATAATTTTGGAAGGTATACATAATTTTACGAATTCCAGAAATTTATCAGTGAACTTCATACAAGCTTCATTTACAGAACCCTCAGACAGGATGCTCCAATCATAGTTTGAAACTAAAGTTTTCAGTTGTTGAAAATCAGCATTTCTGTATAACCATACAAGTCTCTTAAAAGTTGTCTGACAACTGTAATGGAAAGGGATTCTAATAAAGGTCGCTCTGTGATCACTTATATCAGTTGGAGTTTCTAGAACACCAGAGTCTGAGAATAACATATCGTCAGGTATTAGAATAGGATCTAATATAGCTTGTAAACGAGTACCTTCATGAATAATATTCTGCAGTGAATTAATAGTAATAAGATCTTTTAAACTGTGAAAATTAGAGTTCGAAAGGTCTTCATTGAGGTCACCAAGAATTATCAAATTCTTGGAAAGATCAAGTGCTCAAGGTCGGATATATATAGTCTATAATTGATTATACAGAGCTCATGATGATGATAGTAAGTCAGATAATTTAGAGACAATTTTCTTCATTTCTTGTAAGAAACAAAGTTGTAAGAAACAGAATTGAGACAAATCTCACGAGTACCAAAAATATAAATATGCTGAATTGTTCCAAGCCCCTGTCTTGGTCAGAAATGGGAAAATTATAATATACCCCCTATATAAAGACGGGTTCAGGGGATGTTCATTTCACGGACTTGTTCACGTGATGTATATATAATTATATACATGTTCCTCCTAGGATTTGCATAACTGGTTCATTAAAGTAAGCAACCTTTGACAATGATTGAAAAAAAAAACAACACGGAAACGACGCACGACGTTTGAATGATGTCGAGGTGTCGATTCGGCGTCTTGGTCGATGGTGACGACCTCTGTTCAGGCATTGTGTGTGTAAACCTCTTTCTTTTGCAGAGGATTTGTACTATGGCGTCACATTGTATTTGCTATGTTCTGTTGCTATGCACTAATGCCACCTGCGTGTGGCCTTTTGCACTTTCATGAATAAAGGATTCGTATCGTATCTAACGCATAATAAGAATAATGACCCAAATTTTCCTTATTCCTCTTTATTTTGAGCTATCATGATATGTATAGACACCTACACCATCTATCAACCTTAATGTCACTAATGATTGAAATAGTCTATTACACTACATTAGATATTGTTCATTGTTTATGCACACCACTCCTTAGGTTAAAGAATAATTTATTGATTCTGAAATACAATTATATAAGAGACATATTAAATGATTTGATTGAAAAAAAAGCTTATATAAGCTTATGGTAATCTTCTCCTCAAAGACCACTCCTTAATAGCCCCTCCTAAAATAGTCTCCTATGAACAAGGTCATCATCTCAATATCGGGTAAAAGTCCCACAAAATTGGAAGCAACGTCTCCAAAATGACCTTTACAGTGTTGACGGGGACGTTAAATCTCAAATCAAACAAACAATAAACAAGGTCATAGAAAAGGTCATTACCTCAAAAAAGATTGTGGGGTTCGAGGTGAACGAAAGAAGCGACATACCCAGAGGCTTAGACAAAGCAAAATTTTTATCTGGACAAGGCAATTTCTTGGAAATTATCCAGAATAGTTACCAGTCTTAGAAAACGGAGAAATTCCGTCTCATACCACTTTAAGATTGTTTTCATTAACATTACACGAGGATTTCTTTTCTAGATCATTTATTTTGAAAAATGAAAAAAGCTCAAGATAAGGAGAAGTAAAGAGGATAATAAAGATATATCATGTTGTGGGTACTTGTGAGAATCGCCTCAATGAGGCGATTCTAACAAGTACCCACAACATACGTTTTAATGGAGAAAAACTACCCCAGAACTATCCTCATTACATCTAATAATGTTAATTGTGTGAAAATCCTTTAATTTTTATCATATTTCTTATTGATTTCAGGCTTTGGCAAATTCTCCGAAGATATTGAAATGATGCTGGGTTCAAAGCCAAATATTTACTGGAAAATTTGCTGGAAATTTGTTACTCCTTTTGTTGTATTCGTAAGTATTACGTCACTAGCAGACGAAAACTTGTCCGGCTGATAAGATAAGATGACATTTTCTTGAAACCCTTAATTTCATGAATGAAGAAGTAGCCTTGAAATAAATTCCTTCTGAAAGGCCAAAATAACGAATGCCTATCAGATATGTTTTCATAAAATACGGCAAAATTAGTTGTTTTTTTTTTATCACTCTAACGAGACTGTACATTAATCCATTTTGTACCAGAAGCCCCAAACCGGTACCCTGGCAAAGAGTGCAGGCCTAGATCAGACACCGCAGAAAGTGGCGTCTGATCAGGGCCTCCACTGTTTGCTAAAGGTTCAGTCATTTTTGTCGCACCTGCGTGTTCGTCCGTCCGTTCGTCTGTTAACATTTACGTCGAAGTTCGACATTTACGTCAAAGTTTTTATTTTACAAACCTCAGCTACCATCAAACCTTACATGAAACATCTCATAGACCTTCTCACTTTGTAAGCACCTTGACCTGGTGATTTTGACCTATATTTTGCGCTCCAGTGACTTTGACCATTACGTCGAAGTTCGACACTTACGTCAAAGTTTTTATTTACAGACCTCAGCTACCATCAAACCTTACATGAAACATCTCATAGACCTTCTCACTTTGTAAGCACCTTGACCTGGTGACTTTGACCTATATTTTGCGCTCCGGTGACTTTGAACATTACGTCGAAGTTCGACATTTACGTCAAAGTTCGACATTTACGTCAAAGTTTTTATTTTACAAACCTCAGCTACCATCAAACCTTACATGAAACATCTCATAGACCTTCTCACTTCGTAAGCACCTTGACCTGGTGAATTTGACCTATATTTTGCGCTCCAGTGACTTTTACCATTACGTCGAAGTTCGACATTTACGTCGAAGTTTGTATTGTAATCAACTATAAGACTAAACAACCATCAAACCTTTCATGAAACATCACCCTGAGCTCCTGACTAGGCAAGCACCTTGACCCGACAACCTTGACCTATATTTTACGCTTCAATGAGTTTGACACAAATTACGTCAATGTTCCAGATCTTCTCAAATAAAAGGCCTACACCAATAAAATCATGAATATTGTTTCTCCTAGATGTATTGACTCTGCAGGTACTTTGACATGGTGACCTTGGCCTATATTTTACGCTCCACTGACTTTGACACATTTTACGTCGAAGTTCCAGATCTCCTCAAATAAAAGGCTCACAACCATTTAATCTTGCATAGTGCTTCTCCTAGATGTACTGACTCTGCAGGTACCTTGACCCGGTGACCTTGAACTATATTTTACGCTCCAGCGACTTTGACAAATTTTTATGTCGAAGTTCCAGATCTCTGCAAATAAAAGGCCTACAACCATCAAAGCTTGCATAATGCTGCTCCTGGATGTACTGATTCTGCAGGTAGCTTGACCTGGTGACCTTGACCTATATTTTACGCTCTATTGACTTTGACACAATTTGCGTCAATGTTCCAGATCTTCTCAAATAAAAGGCCTGCAACCACCAAATCTTGCATAGTGGTTCTCCTAGATGTACTGACTATGCAGGTACCTTGACTTGGTGACCTTGACCTATTTTTTGCACTCCATTGACTTTAAAACATTTTAGGTCGACATTCCATATCTTCTTAACTATAAGGCCTACAACCACCAAACCTTGCATAGTGCTTCTCCTACATTTACTTACTCTGTGGGTACCTTGACCTGGTGACCTTAACCTATATTATGCACTCCAGCGACTTTTACGTCAATGTTCAATATGTCCTTAAATAAATGGCCTACAGCCACCCAACTTTGCATAGTATTTCTCCTCATTGTACTGATTTGGCACGTACCTTGACCTGGTGACCATGGCCTATATTTTTGATCCAGTGTCTTTGACACATTTTACATCAATATCAACTGCTATGAAATTTACTTAATTAATTACAACATTCTGATTGTAGCTTCTATGACTTTTGCCCCCAGCAGGTGCGACGCCGCCTTCTGCAGAATTCTTGTCTAAATACATTTTGAAGAAAACACAACCTACACCCCTAAATTTTAAAATGGATTCCTGCTATACATAAGGAGGAAGATTCCATTTGGTACAAAAAGGTTAAATACCCTTGTAATGCCCAGTTTATATAAAGAGAAGAGGGATAAGACAAAGAACCAGATCTGTTCCAATGGATACAATTGTTTTTAAGTGTTTTGTTGCCTTTTCCGCAGAAGATACCTTTATCACCTTCTAACCTTTAATAGCGCACAGCTGTCGACCTCATCGGCTCGAACTCTAGTTTTAGTATCAGCAAACCAAATTCTTTTAAGGTAGCTTCCAGTCTAGTTTATAGGGAAAAGATACAACTTCAGGCGCAGTCGCCATTTCAAATATATTTGTCTCCCCTCTCAAGGGGTGTTTGCTTAAAGAAAATAGTTTACTCCTTGGAGCCAAATCCTTTCTTTTGAGATGCAGGACCAATTGTTTAACCCACATGACAAATGTGCATAGCCAATAAATGACCTTAAGCCTCACAATACAAGGCAATCTTTGAACCTTACAATAAAGGAACTTAAGGAGACACCCCTAAATTTGAAAATGGACCAACCCAAAGCTATAAGATTGAATATTTCATCTGTCACGTTAGGGTTAAGGAAGGACTCATCTGCTTGTAAAATGGGTAAAAACCTCGCAGATGTACCAACTTCCCTTAAAGAATTCTGCCTGCAAGAAGATTGAATATTGAGAATTAATTTGTTTCTTTATATAGACTGTGGTGAGACGTTATTAAGCTGCTTGTTTCGTTATTGAAGGACATTATAAGAGAAAGGGGACTTTCGGGCATGTGCGCCCAGCGAAGACTCTGATCAACTTGCGCGTCTGCGCAAGCTGATCAGAGTCTTCACTGTGCGCCATAGGGATGGTATTTGACCTAAAACTTCTTTTTAGACAAGATGTATTCTGACTAGGTTTGTTTGCAGAATGATTTGAGACTAACGTATATATTCCCAATAACCGTCCATTTCGAGGTCAGATCGAACAAAATAATCGACTTTTTTATTAACTTTGCTACGCTCTTAACCCGTTATGTACTGAGCAGAATCTTCACACCCCGCACCCCCACCCCATCCCCTTACACTCAGCAAGAGTCCAATATGTAATGTCATTTAGAAATTTATGGCTGGCAGGTGTAGTTGATTTTAGAAATTTATTTAGAAAATGGTGCAACTGTTTTGCAAACATCATGCCTGGACCTGCACTGATTACCATTGACCGGTTTTCGGGGTTTCCTGAGCAATTTGAACAATGCGTAGTACTGGTTTCTACCCAGGAAAAGAGGGCCACATGGAAGATTAGTACTAGTTTACTAAATGTGTTACCCTCTATAACTAAGGTCGATTATTATTATTATTATTATTATTATTATTATTATTATTATTATTAATTTCGTCTATGTCAATCGACTTTGTTTTGGTTTTGATGCACTTGTTTGTGTGTATGTGTCGTTCTCTTCGAGATGGCTGTGTTCAGTTTGACCAGAATGCTCGGATCACATGATAGTAAAATCATATGCGATTCTAGCAACTACCCACAACATATGTTAAGGTTTCTGAAAAGGATTGTGGAAAACGATGCCTGAATTATCCCCGTTATGTGGTAAATTTACCAGTTTCTCTCTATTTAATTCGTCAAGAAAACACTCCCTATAAGTTCTAAGGTTTCTGATATGATCTACGACACAGTAGCAATGTATGTCATGATGTTATATGTGCCCAGCTCAGCGACAGATATGGTGGGTATTTAACGATAACTGAAGGATAGTTTCCTTTTTATCATATGACGTCGCGTCTGAGAGTGTAATAACGTCATGTATTATTTTCGATAATCCACTAGTGGATTAAATATGCAAATTAGCTAGATACGTCCCGTAACGTTACATGTACGACGTCCTTAATGACGTCGCGTTTACTAACGGCGGAATGTTGACATTTTTGTAAACAATCGTGAATAAAATACGCTTTTAATGTCATATGATAAATAGAATCTTGCATTCGTGCTCATGTATTATTAAATTTATTAAACTTGTTGCGAAAAAGGGATAAAATGCTCGGCAAAGCCTCGCATTTTATCCCTTTTCCTCAACTCGTTTAATAAATTCAATAAAACATGAGCACTCATGCAAGATCCTCTATTTTCTCCATATAAACCTACATTACAGGTTTATACGGAGAAAATAGACTTATATGGAGAAAAAAGGAAACCATTGTTACAACGCATAATGTAGTAATGTAATAATTACTACATTTTGAAATTTTTACTACATTATGCGTTGGCATAGTCGACGCGAAATGAAATAAAATGTCGTTTTTACTACATTATGCGTCGATACTAAGAGGTTTGAGCAAAATGAAAGAATTATTACATTTTGCGGCGATGGGTGGCATACTTAATTTTACTTCATTATGCGTCAACAGTTTGTTTGTTTGATTTGAGGTTTAACGTTCCCGTCAAGACTATTTAGGTCATTTTGGAGACATTGCTTCAAATTTTATGGGACTTTTACCCGATATTGAGATGAAATGACATCTCAATCGCTGCCGTCCAATTAAAAGCAATAGGTTTTATATGCATGGATGGGTCGACTCGCAGCAGTTTTCCTGGACAGGCTTAGACCTTCTAAGCAGATTACGAGGACTCATGTACGGGCGGTATCAGCTCTGCGTGGAAGCATCGTGCAGCCCATCTATTTATACCCCCGGCATACGAAGTATGCAAGGGGGTATATAGTTTTTGTCCATTCTGTCTGTCTGTCTGTCTGTCTGCCTGTCTGTCTTTTGTTTGATTTGTTTGATTTGAGGTTTAACGTCCCCGTCAACACTGTTTAGGTCATTTTGGAGACGTTGCTTCCAATTTCATGGGACTTTTACTCGACATTGAGATGCCGCCCAATAAACCTTTTTCTTTGTGATTTTGACCTTCAGTGTGCTTTTGTGGAAGACCGTCTTTTGGACTGTTCAACTGTGGTCTTAAAGACCACTTTTGAGCCGTCTCAAATGTGGTCTAAATTGTAGGAATTTAACTGTATTGCTTCCTAAGTCTTTTCGAAGACAGCTATGTTCTACCATCATTACTTCATTATGCGTCGATATGGTGCATATCAACGCGAAATGAAATAATTTTTTTACTACATTTCGCGTCGACTATGCCAACGCATAATGTAGTAAAAAAAATCAAAATGTAGTAATTACTACATTACTACATTATGCGTTGTAACAAACCATCTTTCAGTTATCATCAAAGTATGTATATCAAAAGACATATTTATTTATGCTCTGTTTGTTCTTTTTTGTAACTTAAAGATAGTTTGAGGACTTAATAAACTCACTTGTTTTTCATTCTTACAAAGCTAATTTTACAGTTGATAGTGAAAACCTCTATCGTGTTCGCATACCTGCATTTGCTATACACTCCTTTGAGACCTCGACAGACCTGCAAATATAATTTCTCTTCTGTGGCCCAGATTTTATTTTTTTGTCACAGCGCCTTCTTATTGATTCAACAGAATAATCTTGTCCTGTTGTGCTTTAAAAAGCCCCCAATGCCATTTTTATTACGGTCTGTCATGCAGTTGTTATGCCATTCCTTGTCTGGTGACAAAACATATACCCACGGTCACATGCAAGCATAGTACTAGCAATGGGGATAATTAAGGGGGTAATTTTCTTTACATATGGCTCCATGAGGCGATTCTTACAAATAACAACCCTATATTTTGTATAAGAAACCCCAAAATGGGTACCCTGGCAAACAGTGCAGGCCCAGATCAGACGCCGCCCGTTTGTTAAAAGTTCAGTCATTTTCCAAATAAATTTTGATGAAAACACAAACTGACGCCCCTTAATTTTGAAATGGACTCCTGCCATATATAAGAAGGAAGATTCCATTTGGTACAAAAGGGTTAATGGAGAAAAAAGAGAAATTAGTTCCGAATTCATTACGAAAACACGCCTCTACAAATACATTGTAACCTTTATCGCCGAAAAAATGAAGATTTTAAGATGAAAAATTGCGATATTTTTCTTATTTCTGCTCACAATATAGATTGTGGGTACTCATTAGAACCGCCACATCGAGGCGGTTCTAATGAGTACCAACAATCTATATTTTAGAGCAGAGATAAGAAAAATAAGGTTCACCCCTGCAAACCCCAGCTTTACTATAGAAAAGTGGGGTTCGATGGGGATCAAAATTATATAGGTATGTTTTCGTGATGTATCGCCAGTACTGCCTATTATCTGGCGCTATGAATACCAGTGAGGGGTTTACGGTCCTTTCCCTAGCTATTTCGCTGGTACCCGCCCGACTATTTGGCAAGATGTCGAAATATATGAGCCAAAGCCTGACAAAACAACCAAGAAGCACTGCACGACTGACGTAGGTGCGACCCCCCCCCCCCCCCCCCTCCAAAACAGAGTCTTCTTGTACCTTTGAGATAGCCCGAAGGCCATGAAAGGCTGATGCAATCAGTGTAGACTCTGATTAGATTGCGCACAAACGCAGGTTAATCAGAATATTCGCTGGTCGCAGAAGTCCTATTTTAGGTTTTGCTATATGAGCCCCGCCAAGCGAATTTGTGTCTTCGAGCATTCCGTCATGACAAATTTTAACTTCGCATGCCCAGCCATTCAGAGGGGCCAGGGATGTGGCTTTCGGTTTGAAGATTCCTCTCGATTCACTGCTTGTATGAGCGAGCAGCGAGGGTTCTGGCGAGACTGCGCGGATGCGCAGGCTCGCCTGAACCTTCGCTGCTCGCATAGGCGATAAGTACCAAAATCGCTTGACGGGGCCCATATCCTAGCTGAGTTGTGTATAGACTGAATATTTATTGAATTTCTTTTGTTTCCAGGTGACCATCATGTTAAACATGGTCTTCTTCAAGGAACCTGACCTGGACGGCGAGCTGTATCCCGACTGGGCCATTGTCCTCTCCTGGTTGATTGCAATGTTTCCCATGTTTGCTATGGTTGCCTGGTTCCTGTATGAGTTTTGTTATCTTGATGGTGCATTTGGGGTAAGTGACGTTGGGTGCAGGTTGTATGCCTGCAGGAGTTAACGTTGAGGCTAATATTTTTGCAATACGTAAAATCCACATGTCCCATGCAAGGAGAATGCTAGGTTACTGCCGTTTTCAGAGGTGAGGAAGGCGTTAGCTGACGTATTGCTCAAACTATATTCATATTCCATGTTCACTGATATTTTTGTTGAAAACAAAATGTACGTAAAAACAAACGCTTCTCGATTTTTTTCAGCAAAAATGCCAGTCATCACGAAAATACGCCTATACCCGCCTCATCGAGGCTGTTCTAACGAGTACCCACAATCTATATTTTGAGCAAAAACAAGAAAAATAGCCCAATTTTTCATCTTAAAATTATTTTTTTTTCGGCGATAAAGTTTATAATGCATTTGTATAGGCGTGTTTTCGTAATGATATTTGATGTTGTATTTGCAAGTACGGATAAATTTTGATCACTAACGTGTTAAGTTAGTAGCCCTTTTAGTATCTGGGCCCAGTTGACCTTCAAGAACAAACTCTTACCACCTCCATCGGAAAACGCCGCTGATTTGCCGATGACTGGTCTATCATGAAACTCACTTTTATCACAGATGCTTGGGGTCCTTCAAACAAATTTTATCGATAGTAGGCCTGTTCTGTCGGGCTAGAAAGTTAATCAGACCTGACCCCAAGCATCTGTGACTTTTATTTAGGTTCATGCAGAGTCCATCTACCACATTTTATCATTTGTAATTAACAATGTCATACAGGTCGATACTATTAACATGGAAAAAGTAGGTCAGTTGACAGCTGTAGGAACACATTCTTTGCCTAGAAGATATATGACTCAGACTGGAGGCAGCTTGTGTTTTTGTTACGCAGCCAATGAGGTGTGCATTCTTTTCGTCGGACTGTCTTAGAAAAGGGGACTTAAGTGATTTGTTGGTGATTTTTTAAAAATGAACACACTTAGTTGAGGTTGTCTTTGAGGTCAGCTTCTGATGGATTTAACTGTTAACAGTTTCTGTTAACAAACTGTTAACAAAGTGGATTTCATCGCAGGTGTCCACACATGTCAAATTTTCGAAATCGAAATTTTCAAAACAAGTTTCCCCAATGTGTTGCCGGAATTTTAGCCCTTGGGCAACTTGTCCACAGGATCAGTCTTGTCGACAAGGCCAAACTCGACAAGATACAACATGTGGTCAGGGTTCCTAATCTGAAGCTTCCTTGTGCTTACCTATCCAATATACAGTAAAATTCCTATACTAAGACCACCTCTGTGACTGTTCAAAAGTGGTCTTTAAGACCACTTTTGAACTGTCCCAAAGGTGGTCTCTAATGAGGGGACACAGGGTGTAGAAAACACGAAGAAAGCGTTTTATTTGTTTGTTTGTTTGTTTGATTTGAGGTTTAACGTTCCCGTCAAAACTGTAAAGGTCATTTTGGAGACGTTGCTTCCAATTTTGTTGGACTCTTACCCGACATTGAGATGAAATGACATCTTAATCCCTGCCGCCCAGTGAAACGAAAAGGGTTTATAAGCGGTCCGACTCGCACCGCTTTGCCTGGGCAGGCTTAAATCCTCTAAGCGGTTTACCAGTAATCGCGCGTGGATCGGTTTCAGCTCTGCGTGGAAGCATTATGTAGCCCATCTATGTCTTCTAGCCCCCGATGGGCGGGGTCGACAAAGAAAGCGTTACTTAAATCTTCTCAGTAAGCTTTAAAAGGCAGATTTAGTCTTATTTTAGGTGGTCTAAAGAGCGTGATTTTACTGTATATGGTTGAATTTCAATGGCTTAGGACCATGATAATTTCTTTCTGTAACCACTGATGGCTAATCGCAATGATTAGGTAGCATAATGTAGATCAATAAATGGAATCTTTTTTTTATCTTCTATTAAGGGGAATGGATAGACCTTCAGGGGAGGCAACTCCTGCAAAAGTATTTTTGTCTCCCATGTCAATAGGAGTCAACTCTTAAAGGAAAGAATCTGCTCCTGGGGAGCAAATTCTTTCCTTTAAGAGTGGACCCTGAGCCTATAGAAAAGCGAACAGGAAGTCCCGAAAGTTGTGTCCCTTTGAAAATGGTGGAAGAATCGGCCGGATGTTCCAATTCCCCTTAAGTAATGATATGTTGTGTTACTCAATACAAACACCTCATTTAAGTTATTCTAGTGAGCACACACAACATAACTTCTCAAGACAATGTTATGGAAAAGGTATAAGTGCTGAGGGTCTAAGGACTTGAATTCTCTGACGCGATAGAGACTGTCCACTGACATGATGATTGGTCAAAATGAGATGGATTACTTGAGTTCATCAAGAATACTATATGAGCCGTGGCACAGCATTTCCTACAATGTACATGCGCACCCAGCGAAGAATCAGATCAGTCTGTGCATCCATATAGTCTGACCAGAGACTTCTCTAGCTGCGTGAAGGAGCATTGGGCCCTAAGCTATCCTTTGGGCGCACAACGAAGACTCTGGTCTGAGTCTTCGTTCCGCGCACATGTTAATTGTAGGAAATGTTATGCCTCGGTTCATATTCAATACTCCAAGTAACGAATGCCTGCGGACATTCGTCGAGCCGATTCTAATAAATATACACAACATTTGTCAAGGCGATTCTATCTACCCATATAGACGTGGAGGCAATGATCAGGAATCGATATAACCCACAGCTCCCATCAGAGACACCAAAGGAAAAGAAACACAAACATGAAACAACAGACACTAATGGAAACATCAATAGCGGAAAGCCAAAAGGATAGTTACTTTCCAATGTCTGCAACATTTATTTCTTGGAGTAATTATGGGGAAAGGCATTTTATGATCTGTTGGCCGTTTCTCGTAATAGAATTCAAGTATGGTGTGACATCATGTCACACCATACTTGAATTCTATTACGAGAAACAGTCTACATTTAGTGATACTGTCACAATAATACACAGTCCTTTACTTTTGTTGCAGTTGATGAAAATGAAGATGAGACCGTCCACAGAATGGGGACCAGCCAATACTGAAGACAGGGCACGTCATCAGAGATACCAGGACATCTTACCCCCTATACATTTCTGTGACCCTCATTTACTAGCCAAACTCATGGGTAGTAATATATCAGACATATCAGAAATAGAAAAGCAAGTTGCAATGACTCCATACGGCTCGGTGCTGTTACAGACACTAAACACACCCCACATGACGCCTACGCAATCAAAGACGTCATTGATAGCATATGCACTGGCTAACGGCAGCGGGAATCTAGCACAGCTGAGCGGGAGTGGATCCCTGGCCCAGCTACATAAAAAGCGTAACAGTCCCAGTGAATGCTCGGAGGTATAGTAGAAAATTTTGATAAAGCAGGGTACATTTCAGCTGCAATGAGACCGAGATATAAGGTGAAACAGTCCTGGTGGATGCCCAGAAAGATAGCAGAAATTGTAAATAAAATGTAGTTGGATACATTTTAACTTAACCAGCAAGTTTTGATGATTTAAATCAAAAGTGGTCACCATACCAAAGACTCCGACTGCTATCACTATGTTTCGGTCACGTGTCGTGGGGAGGAACCGGACACCCTTAATATAGAAGACTAGACAGTGTTTGGCAGACTAGCTAAACTTGTGAAAAAGACGGCCCTAGCCTGATTATCTGATGGCGGCGTCACTACGAAAACACGCATATACAAATGCATTGTAAACTTTACCGTCGAAAAAAAACTAAAAATTTCGTATGAAAAATTGTGATATTTTTCTTATTTTTGCTCAAAATATAGATTGTGGGTACTCGTTAGAACTGCCTCGATTTTCTGCTCAAAATATAGATTGTGGGTACTCGTTAGAACCGCCTCATCGAGGAGGTTCTAACGAGTACCCACAATCTATATTTTAGCAGAAATAAGAAAAATAAGGTTTACCCCTGTAAACCCCAGTTTTACTACATAAAAGTGGAGTTCAAGTGTTCAAAGGGGTCAAAATTATATAGGCGTGTTTTCGTGCAAACAAGCTAAACTTGTGCAAAAGACGTCCCTTGCTCGATCATTTGATGGCGGGGACTGCGATGAAAGTTACGTGATGAACACAAGTACGTAATGGATACATCGAGGAGGTACTAAAACAACTAGAAAGAAAACAAAACCCAGAAATTAGAGCATAAACTGTAAATATCAGTTAAAACAGGTCCCGTCCTGGTGCAAGACAACAACCGAAGTAAATTAAAAATTATAAAATATATATGTAATGAAATCGCAGCAAGCCCTCATAATGTGTGCTGGTCGGATGTGTGCTGGTCGGATGTGTGTGTGTGTGTGTGTGTGTGTGTGTGTGTGTGTGTGTGTGTGTGTGTGTGTGTGTGTGTGTGTGTGTGTGTGTTCAGGCCTGCTGGAAAGGCATTACCATATGCATGTATAGTTTCGTATAGATAGATATGTAGATATGCATTTCTGTTCAGTTATTTTTGTATATATGTTTATGCAAATGTTGCCAGTTGTTTTGTCATATTAGCCGGATCATGAAACAAAAATCTACAATAAGGCGGGTGCGAAGATTCCCATCCCACTAAAATAAAAAACGTGCCCTGTTTGATCAGAGTCTTTGAGAATCATTGTTTGCACAGAGACAATAGAATAGATCACACTGACTTTGACATATCCCGGTTTAACCCTTTTAGTACCAAATGGAATCTTCCTTCTTATATATAGCAGGAGTCCATTTCAAAATTTAGGGGTTTCAGGTTGTGTTTTCTTCAAAATGTATCTGGAAAATGGCTGAACGTTTCATCACTGAACAAGTCCGTGAATTGAGCACCCACCTAAACCCCAGTTTATATAGAGAAAACTGGGGTTTACGGGGGTAGACATTATTTTTCTTATTTCTGCTCCAAGACATAGGTTGTGGCTATTCGTTAGAACCGCCTCAATGAGGCGGTTCTAACGAGCACCCACAATCTATATTTGCAGTATAAATAAGAAAAATAGCACGGATTTTCATAAAAAAAATAGCCAATTTGGAGATGTGAAAAATGCACTATGTCGCACGGGTTTGTTATCGTAATGTTTGCAAACAGTGTAGGGAATGATCAGACACCGCATTCCGCGTCTGATCTGCACCTGCACTGTTGGCAATTACACCTTTCGGGGATTTCCGGTACAAAATGGGTTGAAAATGGTGTTTTTAGCGAAATCATTTTTATGCTTTAAACGAAAGGAATATTTTATTTGTATTTCAAAAGAAAATATGAACTCCCAATGTCAAGCCTTTGCATTGATCGTCAGGTGACAAAGTCCTTGCGTTACTTAACAGTCCAGGGGAGCACGTGACGGCTAATTGTCTGATGCAATGGCTCTTACAGGTCTCATCGAGGCGGTTCTAACGAGTACCAACAATCTATATTTTCGAGTTAAAATAATAAAAAATTCATATGAAAAATTGTGATATTTTTCTTATTTCTGCAAAAAATATAGATTGTGGGTACTCGTTAGAACCGCCTCATCGAGGCGGTAACATAGATTGTGGGTACTCGTTAGAACCGCCTCATCGAGGCGGTTCTAACGAGTACCAAACAATCTATATTTTCGAGCTAAAATAATGAAAATAATGTATACCCCTGTAAACCCAAATTTTCTCTATATAAAGTGGGGTTTGCTGGGAGTTTTCATTACACGGACTTGTCACCATGTCTGATAGTGATTTGTGGGAAAAGGGGTAGGGGAGACAACTCGTCAAAAGTTATCATTCTCTCCATTGTCAACAGTGGCTTATCTTTTGCTTCCCAGTAGCACAAACAATGTAAAATCGTCTCCTTTATTAACAAAAATGTAGGAAAATAAAAAAGATTTTATCCACCACCCTGGACTTTTAAGATGCCAAGAAGATAATGCATCTGAAAATGTCATCTGCTTATGTTTGCAAATTCCTTGAAAAATATTTTTGCATTCAGGCAAATATTGTGTTTTCAGGTCAAATTTCCGCATAGTTGGCCTATCAGTTATATATTTTGGCTTACTTTAATTGTGGCATTTACTTAGTAACATTTTCTAATTACAGTAAAATTCCTATATTAAGACCCACTTTGGGTATGTTCAAAAGTGGTCTTAAGACAACTGTTGAACAGCCCCAAAGACGATCTTTTACTAGAGGACAGTTGCAGTAGAAAATCAGTCCTAATTTTAGATGGTCTTAATAGCGGAATTTCAGTGAAGTTGGATTATAAGGCAGTCTGTCTAAAACTGATGGTGGCAGATAAACTGGGAGACATAAACATTGATCAGGAACTGAAATGTTTGAACCCGCACGTGAGAAATTAATACTTATGATGTTGGGGGTGAGCAATGTATGTAATAGCTAGCCTGCGGCTATGCTGTCCCCTAAAAAACTTTTATTTCTCAAAACTGTCAATTTTTTATATTGTTAATACTTAAATACGTTTCAAGAAAATTCTCTCTTCAGAGTTCTAGAATTAGTGAAGTTTCAGAACAGTTCAAACTTTGTTCAGATCATAAGACTGCAGGACATATTCTCTATGTGAAGTTTAAAGTCATTTAACCTAAAGTGGATTGGTGAATGTGTTGATCAGCATGTGCACATGCGCTGGCTGATTTGTGCCTTTACTGTCCGCATGTCATAAAACGGGTCAGTTACAGTGTATAGATCATTTTTAAGTTCCATTCGTATTTTTGTTGCATTTTATTTATTTAACCCTTGTCCTGCTGAGCCCGGATAAGCCTTATCTTTGAAACAATGTAGATCCAGATCAGATGGCTTCTGAAGAAGCCATTTGATCAGGATCTACATCGTTTGCCATTCAGATTGTGAATTTGTTGCAATAATTTGCATCAAGTAATCTGATTGGTTGTTAATCGGTAGTGGGTGTGGCAGATTAAAATATTCAGCAGGACAAGGGTTAAATAACTGTTATTCAGTTAAAGCCTAATCTTCACATGTTATATAAAGCACGGGTCAATTCCATGTATGTATGTTTTAACTATGTATCATATCCGTTTGCATTTGAATTTATTTTATATAGATATTCATTTCCAGTTAAGGCCTAATGTTGCTATGGTACTGCCATCCTAATGTTGCTATGGTACTGCCATCCTAATGTTGCTATGGTACTGCCATCCTAATGTTGCTATGGTACGTACTGCCATGCCACGATGTTGTCACAAAATACAGTAGAAATTAACCTTTACCGCTCTCAGAGCTAAATAAGCAGACGACATATATTGATATTTTTTTCTTATTTGTTATTTTCTGAAAACAGGACCTGATATCTCATGCAAATTGTCTCTTATAGGCAATTTGCTCGTGATGTCATGTAAATAAAAAAAAATATTTCACAATGTTGTCTGCTGAAAAAAAATGCCCAGCATGCAGAGCGTTAATGATCTCGAGCAGGTTTACCATGATTGATCCAAACTAGGGATTAACCGTTATTGATATTTGCTGTTTTTTCATGAACTTTAGCAGTGGATATCGCGGTTAGTACCTGAACAGGTGACCGTGTTGCTTGATTTCGTGGACGACCCAGCGTGGCAGCTGTGAGATTGAAATAGTGCCGATGGCGAGTTGCATAATTATACCCCGCCCTCGGGTGTGTGCGACTTCGGGTGTGTACAACTTCAGGACGAAGTCAAGAGATTAGGGGGAGAAATGTAACTGCTATTGATACCTACCGTTACACAGCCTTGCTGTAGGAGCCTGCTGTTAGCGAACCGAGTTTCAACGGATATCTCGGTTAGTAGCATGATGGCTGACCGCATTGCTTGATTCCGTGAACGACATCGGTGACAGCGGTGAGATTGAAACAGAGCCGCTGGTGAGTTGCATAGACCCCGCCCTCAGGTGAGTATGACTTCGGGACGAGGTCAAGAGTGGAGGGGTTATTGATAAATTCCATTTCTACAGCCTTGCTGTAGGAGCAGGCTCTTTTGGCGACGAAGTTAAGCAACGGATGTCGCGGTTAGTACCTGGATAGGTGACCGCGTTGCTTGACGTCGTTGACGACCCGGCAAACGCTACATCGGTGGCAGCGGTGAGATTGAAACAGTGCCGCTGGTGAGTTGCAAAGACTCCCAATTGAGTTTGAGAAATTGAAGTTTGACTGTTGACATTGTAAAATGATCAGATTTCAAGCTAGTCAGCACTGTAAACATTACCATTTCATATTTATCATGGCTTAGAATATTTTCAGATGAATCTCAAAGAAAGACCAGGTGCTTGATATTTTGTGATTGAAATGATTATAGGTCTGATATTATTTTTAATACTTCTGTTTTGAGGGTAATGTCAGAGACAATACCGGATTATTAACATTTGAGTTTCAGAGTAAATGTTTTAGCACATAATTTTAGAGAATTCAAAAGAAAGTTTTAGATGGTTAATATTAAACTTGACCAACAGTTCATCTAAAAAAAAGGAATACTCATTTTGATAGGGATAGGTACTCTGGGTAATAGCACATTTTTTCATGGAGTACTCTACCATTTTTCTTTAGTACAGAGTATATTTCTAATTTGATTTTTCCTGATTCTTAGTTTAGTTATACATAGAAGTAGTCAATTCACATTATTGATGTGTTTTAGTCTATTTTAGTATTGTATGAATGTATGATTTGAGGTTTAATGTCCCCGTCAACACAGTATAGGTCCTTTTGGAGTCATGGCTTTCAATTTTGTGGGACTTTTACCCCACATTGAGATAAATTGACATCTCAAGCCCCGTCGCCCAATGAAACCAATAGGGTTTATAAGCATGGATGGTCCAATTTGCACCGCGTTTCTTGGACAGGCTTAGATCCTCTAAGCGGTTTCCAGTACTCCTGAGCGGTAGGTTTCAGCTCTGCCTGGAAGCATCATGCAGCCCATCTATTATATTTCTTCAAGCCCCAATGGGCGGGGCTCTCATTTAGTTTTCATGTATTCATTATGTTTAGGTGTATATGATTATTTGCTTGTTTGTGGATCTATTTAACCCTTTTTGTAGCAAATGGAATCTTCCTCCTTATATATAGCAGGAGTCTATTTTAGCAAACAGTGGAGGCCCTGATCAGACGCCGCGTTCTGTGGCGTCTGATCTGGGCTTGCACTGTTTGCCAGGGTACCTGTTCTGGGGTTTCCAGTACTAAATGGGTTAATTTCTAGCATCCCTCTTGAGTCTGATCATGAGGACATGTGTAAATTAATTTCGGTATTTTCAAAGGAGACACTGTCTTTGACAATTTCTTGAAATGAATACATCTGTAAACGCCATTTCAAATAAAGAAAAAGTACAGTTTACATGGTATGCATTATTTTTTCTAATTCTTGCACAATTACATACATATGTATGTAGGTACTCGTTAGAACCGCCGCAATGAGGCAGCTCTAATGAGAACCCTCAATTCATATTTGAAGCAGAAGTAACAAGAAATATCTTTAAAAAAGATATGCGGCGTAGATTTAATTGGAAGGCTGTTTAGAAATATGAGCTACAATAGTGACAGCAACAGTTGTCTAGCTATGAACTGGTTTACTGTATTCAAACAATTCAGATGTCACGCGAGGTAAAATAGCTTTGCAGAGGGCGGTGTCCCGCCTGTTTGAGCTAAGGTCAATGTGAAAAGTCAAGGTTAAAAACATGACCTCATTTCAAGAGCATATGATCTCAAGTATATGCACAACAAATTAGAAAACTTTATCATTTACTGTTTTTGAACACAAATTATAGGGTTAACATTTAGGGTTGTCGCTATGGTGAACGTAAACGCATAGACGGACGAGCAGACAAACAGACGGAAACTTGATCTTATTTGCACCTAACTAAAACTCAAATTACACTTATTCCTTTTCAGAATTTATATAACATTAATGATATTCGAAAATGTCCATTTTGTGTTAAAATGGAGGACATAAAGTATGCTGAAGACAAATGATACACTGCAACTTTTATTGGGCGTATACTGTAAATTAAACATCTGTCAATTTGTAATGCGATTATTACATGTTTTTGTTATGCTATATCTCTTTATTGGTTTCATTGGGCAACAGGGCTTGAGGTGTCATTTTATCTCAATGTCGGGTAAAAGTTCCACAAACTTGGAAGCAACGTCTCCAAAATGACCTACACAGTGTTGATGGGAACGTTAAACCTCAAATCAAACAAACAATTCCTTTCGCAGAAAATTCTTCCTTTCGCGAAAGGAACCTTCCTTTCGCGAAATGGTTCCTTTCGCTATATAGACCAACCACGTGAAATTAGGTCAAAATAGCTATTCACCGCAGCAGTCTCAGAATTCACTAGAAACACAATTATACATATGATGTATGGTCATCAAAGGACAAGACGGTGAGCAAGCCGAAACTGTATATATTTTTCATTCATGTCTCACATAAAAAATGAAACATTTCCTAGGTTAAAACTTCGGTAAACTGTCGTATTTTTGAGTAGATTTATTTATGCAAATCATTGACCAATGAAATGGTCATCTTCTTGGACATGTGGTTTTATTGACCAATGGAATAACGAAAAATGTAGGACAAAAGTAAAAACATAACGGCTACGCCGTAAAAAAAAGAAAAAATCGATTTTTACAACAGGTAAAGAAACCATTTCACTACATGGTGAGCAATATACAAATAAAGGTCTTCATTTAATCAAGTCTTAGGAGAAATTAAACTAAAAAGGAACAAAATACAGGTTCAGAATCTCGGACCGTAAAAATTAAGATGACTTAACTTTCAAATTGGTGTGAATTTAATTAGTTCAAAAATAGACTTTAAACAGTGAACCTCCAAGCTTTCGGAAGTATTGTGATCTTGATAATATCCGACCTTTGCAGCTTAGTCAAATGTGCGTCTGACTCAGGTGATGGAGGTCGCAGGACCTTTACCTGCCATGTTTTGGGGCTATTGATTATGAAATCTTTTCTATGGCCAGCTCTCCATTCCGCTGATTCAAGAAGGACAGTTGTCAGTTTCTGAGACAGAATGTACACTGAACTGATTAACTGCTTATGTATAAGCCTGCCCAGGAAAAGTGTTGTTAGGTAATCTGGCCGGCTCAATGTGACCTAAATAGTCTTGACTGGGCCACTCAAAACAAACAACAAACCTTACCCAAGGAACATGATTATTTCATTGCACGATTCTTTGGAAAACCAGATGAAAAGTTTTAATATATATATATTGTTGGTGCTGCTTAACCCTTGTCCTGCTGAGCCCGGAAATGTCTGATCTTTCAAATAATGCAGATCCAGATCAGATGGCTGCCATCTGATCATGATCTTCATTGTTTATCATTCAGCTCATGAATGTGTTGCAATAATTTGCATCAAGTAATCTGGTTGGTTGATAATCAGTAGTGGGTGTGGCATAGATAAATATTCAGCAGGTCAAGGGTTAAAACCGTCTGTATACCATCTCAATGAGTTCTATTGAGTACCAACAATGTTTCTGAGCAAAACTCCGGAAAATATTGTATACCCTTTCTCTATTTAAAGTGGGGTTTAGAGGGGTGTTCATTACCCGATGGGGTCTGATTCACGTCTGCTCTGGATGTAGTCTCACAGGGTACATGTTCTCACGAATCAGACCATTTAACCGTTGTCCTGTTGAAGTAAAGTAATTGCGACACACCCATATCTGAATATCAGCCACTCAAAATACTTGATGAATATGCAAACGCAAACTAATGGACAAACAGCGTAGATCCTGATCAGATGGCTTCTTCAGCCATCTGATCTGGATCTACACTGTTAGCAAAGGTAGGGGTCGATAATGATTAAGCCAAATCACAGGAAAATGTGTCTTTGAGGTACTCCAACTACCGGTGAATAAACACTTGAGTCGTTGTGTCTGTAAAGTACACGTATGGGAAAGGCATATTCACCTTATTTGCATTATCTACTAGTTCCTAGTCTGAAGGTTATCGGTGTTGGAAAAACAGGTAACCAGACCCCCCTGACCTTGAAAGGTCAGGGGGTCTGGTTACCTGATTTTCCTATATTGACAATGTGCAAGCTGGGAGCCAGCAAATAATGCAAATATGGTGAATAGAGTTTGTTAACCCGTATCCTGCTGACCACTATGTACAGCCCCTGCTTTTTTGTTTGAATTGCGGTTTAACGTCCCCGTCAGCACTATTTAGGTGATTTTGGAGATGTTGCTTTCAGTTTTGCGGGACTTTTACCCGACATTGAGATGAAATGACATCTCAACCCTGTCGCCCAAACAAACAATGCAGATCCAGATCTGATCAAAAAATACACCGTTTGCCATTCAGTATGTGAAACAAATGAAAACATCATATCAAGTAATTTGATTGGCTGGTAGTCAGAAATGAGTGTGGCCAAATTTATTTGTTCAGATACAAAACTTCAGGTCCATAGTTGCTTCATGTGGACAGGAAAGGTTCAGGTTAGACTGCGCGGTCCGATCTGAGCCTTCGCTGTCCGCACCTTATAAACCATGTCTTCTTGTGACGCGATTCAACTTATTGTGTGATTATAGCGTGTGTGTAGAATCAATTAACCACCACTTCATATCATATATACAATATTTTGTTTTACGGGGAAATTGAATCTGACAAAAATAAAGCTAAAAAAGAATTTTACATATCTTGCTGTCTTTGTTCTTTGTTGTTTTCGATGAAATTTTTGATATTGTCCCGTAAAAGAAAGATACATCTTGGAGTCACGTACGCACTGGTGTTCGCAGACACTGATGCCACTGCTGGAGAGAAAACAGCGCATCTCATTTGGCATTACGATAACACACCCGTGCGACATAGTGTGGTTTTTCACATTTCCAAAATGGCTACTTTTTGATGAAAATCCTTGATATTTTTCTTATTTATACTGGAAACATAGGTTGTGGGTGCTCGTTAGAACCGCCTCATTGAGGCCGTTTTAACGAGTACCCGCAACCTGTGTAATGGAGCAGAAATAAGGAAAATAATGTATACCCCCGTAAAGCCCAGTTTTCACTACATAAAGTGGGGTTTAGAGGGGTGTTCATTTCAAGGACGTGATGATTCAGTCTTTTTAGCTCACCTGTCACGTAGTGACGAGGTGAGCTTTTGGGATCACTTTTTGTCCGTCGTCCGTCGTGCGTGCGTCCGTCCGTGCGTCCGTCCGTAAACAATTTCAAATAAGTATATCTCTAATACCCCATGGCTAATCTTGATCAAATTTCATGTGAAGCATCATCAGGTAGGGGGAAAGGCTGCATAAGGTTTTTGGGCTGATCAGATTGGAATTCTGGTTGCCATGGCAACATATAGCTCCCATAGACTTATAATGGGAAAAATTTAAAAAATCTTCTTCTCTGAAACCACAGGGCCCAGAGCTTAGATATTAAGCATGTAGCAAGGGCAAGTGGTCAACTACATAATTCCTGCCAATCATGCCCCTCGGTGCCAAATGGGCCACGCCCTAGGGCCCCTTCGCTCCCATAGACTAATAATGGAAAAAAAAGCTTTAAAAATCTTCTTCTCTGAAACCACAGGGCCCAGAGCTTATATATTTAGCATGTAGCAATGGCAGGTGGTAACCTACATAATTCCTGCCAATCATGCCCCTGGGTTCCAAATGGGCCACGCCCCGGGGCCCCTTCGCTCCCATAGACTCATAATGGAAAAAAAAGCTTCAAAAATCTTCTTCTCTGAAACCACAGGGCCCAAAGCTTATATATTTAGCATGTAGCAATGGCAGGTGGTCACCTACATAATTCCCGCCAATCATGCCCCTGGGTTCCAAATGGGCCACGCCCCGGGGCCCCTTCACTCCCATAGACTCATAATGGAAAAAAAGCTTCAAAAATCTTCTTCTCTGAAACCACAGGGACCAGAGCTTATATATTTAGCATGTAGTAACAGCAAGTGGTCACCTACATAATTCCTGCCAATCATGCCCCTGGTGTCCAAACGGACCATGCCCCGGGGCCCATTAGCTCCTATAGACTCATAATGGAAAAAAGCTTCAAAAATCTTCTTCTCTGAAACCATAGGGCCCAGAGCTTAGATATTTAGCATGAAGGAAGGGCAAGTGGTCAACTACATAATTCCTGCCAATCATGCCCCTGGGTTCCAAATGGTCCACGCCCCGGGGCCCCTTCGCTCCCATAGACTCATAATGGAAAAAAGCTTCAAAAATCTTCTTCTCTGAAACCACAGGGCCCAGAGCTTAGATATTTAGCATGTAGCAATGGCAAGTGGTAACCTATATAATTCCTGCCAATCATGCCCCTGGGGTCGAAATTGGCCACACCCCTGGGCCCCTTAGCTCCTATAGACTCATAATGGAAAAAAAGGTTCAAAAATTTTCTTCTCTGAAACCACAGGGCCCAGAGCTTAGATATTTAGCATGTAGCAACGGCAAGTGGTCACCAACATAATTCCTGCCAATCATGCCCCTGGGTTCCAAATGGGCCACGCCCCGGGGCCCCTGAGCTCCTATAGACTCATAATGGAAAAAAAAAAGCTTCAAAAATCTTCTTCTCTGAAACCACAAAGCCCAGAGCTTAGAAATTTAGCATGTAGCAACGGCAAGTGGTCACCTACATAATTCCTGCCAATCATGCTCCTGGGCCCAAACAGGCCACGCCCTGGGGCCCCTTAGCTTCTTAGACTCATAATGGAAAAAAGCTTCAAAAATCTTCTTCTCTGAAATCACAGGGCCCAGAGCTTAGGTATTTAGCACGTAGCAACGGCAAGTGGTCACCTACATAATTCCTGCCAATCATGCCCCGGGGTTCCAAATGGGCCACGCCCCCGGGTCCCTTCGCTCCCATAGACTCAAAATGGAAAAAAGCTTCAAAAATCTTCTCCTCTGAAACAGCAGGGCCCAGAGCTTAGGTAATTAGCATGTAGCAAAGGCAAGTGGTCACCTACATAATTCCTGCCAATCATGCTCCTGGGGTCCAAATTGGCCACGCCCGCAGGCCCCTTAGCTCCCATTGACTCATAATAGAAAAAAACTTCAAAAATCTTCTTCTCTGAAACCACAGGGCCCAGAGCTTAGATATTTAGCATGTAGCAACAGCAAGTGGTCACCTACATAATTCCTGCCAATCATGCCCCTGTGGTCAAAACGAGCCACGCCCCGGGGCCCCTTAGCTCCTATAGACTCATAATGGAAAAAAGCTTCAAAAATCTTCTTCTCTGAAATCACAGGGCCCAGAGCTTAGATATTAAGCACGTAGCAACGGCAAGTAGTCACCTACATAATTCCTTCCAATCATGCCCCTGGGTTCCAAATGGGCCACGGCCCCGGGTCCCTTCGCTCCCATAGTGACGAGGTGAGCTTTTGGGATCACTTTTTGTCCGTCGTCCGTCGTGCGTGCGTCCGTCCGTGCGTCCGTGCGTCAGTGCGTCCGTCCGTAAACAATTTCAAATAAGTATATCTCTAATACCCCATGGCTAATCTTGATCAAATTTCATGTGAAGCATCATCAGGTAGGGGGAAAGGCTGCATAAGTTTTTTGGGCTGATCAGATTGGAATTCTGGTTGCCATGGCAACATATAGCTCCCATAGACTTATAATGGGAAAAATTTTAAAAATCTTCTTCTCTGAAACCACAGGGCCCAGAGCTTAGATATTAAGCATGTAGCAAGGGCAAGTGGTCAACTACATAATTCCTGCCAATCATGCCCCTCGGTGCCAAATGGGCCACGCCCTAGGGCCCCTTCGCTCCCATAGACTAATAATGGAAAAAAAGCTTTAAAAATCTTCTTCTCTGAAACCACAGGACCCAGAGCTTATATATTTAGCATGTAGCAATGGCAGGTGGTAACCTACAAAATTCCTGCCAATCATGCCCCTGGGTTCCAAATGGGCCACGCCCCGGGGCCCCTTCGCTCCCATAGACTCATAATGGAAAAAAAAGCTTCAAAAATCTTCTTCTCTGAAACCACAGGGCCCAAAGCTTATATATTTAGCATGTAGCAATGGCAGGTGGTCACCTACATAATTCCCGCCAATCATGCCCCTGGGTTCCAAATGGGCCACGCCCCGGGGCCCCTTCACTCCCATAGACTCATAATGGAAAAAAAAGCTTCAAAAATCTTCTTCTCTGAAACCACAGGGACCAGAGCTTATATATTTAGCATGTAGTAACAGCAAGTGCTCACCTACATAATTCCTGTCAATCATGCCCCTGGTGTCCAAACGGACCATGCCCCGGGGCCCATTAGCTCCTATAGACTCATAATGGAAAAAAGCTTCAAAAATCTTCTTCTCTGAAACCATAGGGCCCAGAGCTTAGATATTTAGCATGTAGGAAGGGCAAGTGGTCAACTACATAATTCCTGCCAATCATGCCCCTGGGTTCCAAATGGGCCACGCCCCGGGGCCCCTTCGCTCCCATAGACTCATAATGGAAAAAAGCTTCAAAAATCTTCTTCTCTGAAACCACAGGGCCCAGAGCTTAGATATTTAGCATGTAGCAATGGCAAGTGGTAACCTATATAATTCCTGCCAATCATGCCCCTGGGGTCGAAATTGGCCACACCCCTGGGTCCCTTAGCTCCTATAGACTCATAATGGAAAAAAAGGTTCAAAAATTTTCTTCTCTGAAACCACAGGGCCCAGAGCTTAGATATTTAGCATGTAGCAACGGCAAGTGGTCACCAACATAATTCCTGCCAATCATGCCCCTGGGTTCCAAATGGGCCACGCCCCGGGGCCCCTGAGCTCCTATAGACTCATAATGAAAAAAAAAGCTTCAAAAATCTTCTTCTCTGAAACCACAAAGCCCAGAGCTTAGAAATTTAGCATGTAGCAACGGCAAGTGGTCACCTACATAATTCCTGCCAATCATGCTCCTGGGCCCAAACAGGCCACGCCCTGGGGCCCCTTAGCTTCTTAGACTCATAATGGAAAAAAGCTTCAAAAATCTTCTTCTCTGAAATCACAGGGCCCAGAGCTTAGATATTAAGCACGTAGCAACGGCAAGTAGTCACCTACATAATTCCTTCGAATCATGCCCCTGGGTTCCAAATGGGCCACGGCCCCGGGTCCCTTCGCTACCATAGACTCAAAATGGGAAAAAGCTTCAAAAATCTTCTCCTCTGAAACCGCAGGGCCCAGAGCTTAGGTAATTAGCATGTAGCAAAGGCAAGTGGTCACCTACATAATTCCTGCCAATCATGCTCCTGGGGTCCAAATTTGCCACGCCCGCGGGCCCCTTAGCTCCCATTGACTCATAATAGAAAAAAACTTCAAAAATCTTCTTCTCTGAAACCACAGGGCCCAGAGCTTAGATATTTAGCATGTAGCAACAGCAAGTGGTCACCTACATAATTCCTGCCAATCATGCCCCTGTGGTCAAAACGAGCCAAGCCCCGGGGCCCCTCAACTCCTATAGACTCATAATGGAAAAAATTCTTCAAAAATCTTTTTCTCTGAAACCACAGGGCCCAGAGCTTAGATAATTAGCATGTGGCAATGGCAAGTGGTCACCTACATAAATCCTGCCAATCATGCCCCTGGGGTCCAAATGGGCCATGCCCTGGGGCCCCTTAGCTCCCCTAGACTCATAATGGAAAAAAGCTTCAAAAATCTTCTTCTCTGAAACCACAGGGCCCAGAGCTTAGATATTTATTTAGCATGTGGCAATGACAAGTGGTCACCTGCATAAATCCTGCCAATCATGCCCCTCTGGTCCAAATGGGCCACACCCTGGGACCCCCTTAGCTCCCATAGACTCAAAACGAGCCACGCCCCGGGGCCCCTTAGCTCCTATAGACTCATAATGGAAAAAAGCTTCAAAAATCTTCTTCTCTGAAATCACAGGGCCCAGAGCTTAGATATTAAGCACGTAGCAACGGCAAGTAGTCACCTACATAATTCCTTCCAATCATGCCCCTGGGTTCCAAATGGGCCACGGCCCCGGGTCCCTTCGCTCCCATAGACTCAAAATGGGAAAAAGCTTCAAAAATCTTCTCCTCTGAAACCGCAGGGCCCAGAGCTTAGGTAATTAGCATGTAGCAAAGGCAAGTGGTCACCTACATAATTCCTGCCAATCATGCTCCTGGGGTCCAAATTGGCCACGCCCGCAGGCCCCTTAGCTCCCATTGACTCATAATAGAAAAAAACTTCAAAAATCTTCTTCTCTGAAACCATAGGGCCCAGAGCTTAGATATTTAGCATGTAGCAGCGGCAAGTGATCACCTACATATTTCCTGCTAATCATGCCCCTGGGGTCCAAATGGGCCACACCCCGGTGCCCCTTAGCTCCCATAGACTCTAAATGGAAGAAAGCTTAAAAAATCTTCTTCTCAGAAACTGTGAAGCACAGAACTTAGATATTTAGTCCAAATTGGCCAAATCCTGTGGCCCCTTAACTCCAACAAACTTATAATGGAAAAAAGCTTCAAACATCTTCTTTGAAACCATGAAATACAGACCTTAGATATTTAGTATATAGCAACACAAAATGGTCACCCACATAAATCCTGCCAACCATGCCCTTTGGGTCAAAATTGGCCCAGCCCCAGGGCTCATTAGCTTCTATAGACTTATACTGGAAAAAAAACTTTAAAAAAAATCTTCTTTTCCAAAACCATAAGGCACAGATTTTGTTTGATTTGAGGTTTTACATCCCTGTCAACACTGTATAGGTCATTTTGGAGATGTCTCTTCCAATTTTGTGGGACTTTTTACCCGACATTGAGATGAAAGTACATCTCAAGCCCTGTCGCCCAATGAAACCAATAGGGTTTATACGCATGGACACCGCTTTGCCTGAGCTTAGATATTTAGTATGTAGCAATGTCAAGTGGTCTCCTACACTAATGATTTTCTGGTACACAGGTGAGCGATATAGGGCCATTGGGCCCTCTTGTATAAGCAGGTGTGATCCCTCATATCCCAGCAGCAAACGTCGGGTCGACACCGATACGATGCGACAATGTTATATCGATGCAGGCTCGGCGTTTGTCGATGTTTTGTGCTGGCTGAAACCTTGGCCCGGGTTAAATGCATATGTGTTGAATATTCATAACTTCCGGAGTTGAAGCAAACCCCCCCCACCCCCCCCACCCCCACCCCCCCCCCCCCCCCCCCCCACCCTTCCCAACCTCAAGACGAGCACCAACACACATTTCATGTGCATTCAACCCTTCATGGTCCACACAGGCTGCTTTTGTATGATGGTAATTAAGCAGTTGTGAATTTTAGCATTCGTCGCGTAAAGGTTGTTTCCCTTGACTATTATCTCCGCGCATACGCTATTGTGATCAGTCATTGGCCGTTGTCGTCGTCGTCCGTCCATCTGTCCGTCCGTCTGTTCACAATTTCTTTAAAAACATCTCCCACTAAACAACTGAACACATTCTGGCCAAACTTGGCAGAAAATGATCTTTGGATGGTCCATTTTCAAAGTTGTTCAACGATTTCCATTCTAAGGCAGATCTCTGGTTGCCATGGCAACGAAAAGTTGATATGAAAGAAAACATTTAACATTTCTTCTTGTGTAAAACATAAAGGATTTGGTATGAAGCTTTAGCTGGTGAACCTCTACCAAGACTTTTCAAATTACAATCCTGACGCCAAATAGGGAAAATCTTTAAAATCTTGTCTGAAACCAGAAGGCCCAAGCCTACAGCTTCGTGTACAGGAACTCGACCAAGATAGTTCAAATAATATCACTGGTGCCAAACAGGGCCCCTTGTTTCACATAGACTTATATAGATATAGGGAAAACCTTTATAAATCTTATCTGAAACCTGAAGGCTGCGGCATTGGTATGAAGATTCTACTTGTGATCCTCTACCGAGATTGTTCAAATTGTAGCACTGGGATCTTCTGGCTTCAGACAAGAAGATTTTAATGGTTTTCCTCGATATAAGTCTAGGACCCACTTGTTTTGCATAGACTTATATAGGAAAAACCTTACAAAAGAACCTCTTTGTGTTACATGAAGGGTTACGGCGTCCTGCAAACCCACATGCTGACAAGACGACCGAGGGTGATCTCTAACAGGTGAACGGGCAACTGTGGGGCAAGGCACAAGAAATATGTCACATACAAGACATAAATTCTTAACAATAACTATATACAACAATACCAACACTTAACACAATATTTGTTTCTATAACATTTCACAGCGCTCGCCCCGAAGGCAAAACTACGTTTTGTGCTCGGGACGGTGACGTGAAAATTATATAGAACCAGTGCTTCAGCTGAAGTGCACGACCCGCCGGATGCTTTTAGCTTTATGAGTGTTACCATATATGGGTATGGCGGCCATTTTGGTCATGTGACCTGGACCTAAAACGGTTCCCCCAATAAATGCGCCTTATCGTAAGAGCAAAAATATATCTTATACTTTAGTACTGTATTCTGAATCGTTTGCAGGATAAAATGCATTCTCACTTTTCCAATACAAAAGCATATGTGTAAAAGTTTGACCTAGGCACAAAGAAGGTCAAGGTCAACCCAGGGTCACCATTTTAGCAATTTATGATGGGCCTACGTCCCAGATGCTATTTATCAAGTTTCGTGGAAATCTGCCAAGTGGTTCTGGAGAAGACTATTTTTGAAGGGTTTTTACCATATATGGCTTGGCGGCCATTTTGGTCATGTAACCTAGACCCCATGAGCAATTTTGGTTTCCCCCATCCCATAGAGGCTCCATATGAAATTTGACTTCAATCGGCCCAACGGTTTCCGAGGAGAAGCAGTTCGAAAATTTTCACATTTTTCGCCTCGGCGAGGCCATATACTAAATGGAATGTAATAGTTCGCTAGTTCATTTGTTAGATCTCATTGATATCTATCAGTATGCCAAAAATTGTTTAAATATTCCAAACGGTTAAGTCACTATCACCAATTTTCACAAACGGGTTACGGGCGGACAGACAGACAGACCATATATGGCTTGGTGGCCATTTTGGTCATGTGACCTAGACCCCCTGAGCAAATTTTGGTTTCCCCCATCCCATAGAGGCTCCATATGAAATTTGACTTCAATCGGCCCAACGGTTTTCGAGGAGAAGCAGTTCGAAAATTTTCACATTTTTCGCCTCGGCGAGGCTATACTAAATGGAATGTAATATTTCGCAAGTTCATTGGTTAGATCTCATTGATATCTATCAGTATGCCAAACATTGTTTAAATATTCCAAGCGGTTAAGACATTATCACCATTTTTTACAAACGGGTTACGGATTTTTCGCCTCGGAGAGGCTATACTAAATAGAATGTAATATTTCGCAAGTTCATTGGTTAGATCTCATTGATATCTATCAGTATGCCAAAAATTGTTTAAATATTCCAAGCGGTAAAGTCACTATCACCAATTTTCACAAACGGGTTACGGACGGACAGACAGACAGACCATATTTGGCTTGGCGGCCATTTTGGTCATGTGACCTGGACCTCATGAGCAAATTTTGGTTTCCCCCATCCCATAGAGACTCCATATGAAATTTGACTTCAATCGGCCCAACAGTTTTCGAGGAGAAGCAGTTCGAAAATTTTCACATTTTTCGCCTCGGCGAGGCTATACTAAATGGAATATAATATTTCGCAAATTCATTGGTTAGATCTCATTGATATCTATCAGTATGCCAAAAATTGTTTAAATATTCCAAGCGGTTAAGTCACTATCACCAATTTTCACAAACGGGTTACGGACGGACGGACAGACAGACCATATTTGGCTTGGCGGCCATTTTGGTCATGTGACCTGGACCTCATGAGCAAATTTTGGTTTCCCCCATCTCATAGAGGCTCCATATGAAATTTGACTTCAATCGGCCTAACGGTTTCCGAGGAGAAGCAGTTCGAAAATTTTCACATTTTCGCCTCGGCGAGGCTATACTAAATGGAATATAATATTTCGCAAGTTCATTGGTTAGATCTCATTGATATCTATCCGTATGCCAAAAATTGTTTAAATATTCCAAGCGGTTAAGTCACTATCACCAATGTTCACAAACGGGTTACGGACGGACAGACAGACTGACAGAATGACACGGTGATTTTAGGGCACTCTTAGAAAATCAACCGACTTCAGTCGGTCGCTATTTATGCGGGTCGTGCAATCAAATAACACAAAGTACAAGGACAAAGGAAAATGAAGTAACCAACGAAAAAAATGCCGGCAGAAAAAAAAAAGTCCACTTCGGGTGGACTTACGTCACTGCACTAGTGATCTTGAACTCCATTTGAGGGAAACGAACTAATTCACATCAATGTCAACTATTTATGTTGACAACATTTTTGGTTAACTCAATGCCTATTCACATCAATATCAACTATTTATGTCCACAACATTTTTGGTTAACTCAATTCCAATCTCGGGCGCCTTGAGAAGCCGGTCACAGTTCGCCACCACGACTCAGTGAAGTAAATATGAGATCTCAGTAACTGTGGTCTGGACGGTCCGCGATCTGGGTTTGCCCGCCTCTGTTGGGTACTACGACCATATGATCCGTCGTTCATAACCAATACCTGCTCATGTAGACCAGGGAGCAGCAGGTCGCTCCACCACGTCACCTCCCAACATAAAATGGCTGGAAACGACGATAAACAATTAAAATACAGTTCACGAAACGTATACATTACATCATGATCCCTGGCCCGAAAAGTCTGAATATGTTCATGCTTATACCGATATTGCGCATGCGCCGACCAGACAAACAGGCTGATCAGTGTATGCGGCAATAACTGCGCAGCAGAACTCAGCTTGGCTGTGCAACAAAATATCAGCACCCAGTGCTTGAAACAAGAATACTCAGAATTTATGCTCCTTACTGAACACTACAGAAAGCAATCAATGCTAAATGTAACTGAGCAGAATACTCATCAAATTCGTGCTCACTGCATCAGCACAGGTCAGAGGCAATTGAACAGACTGCGCCTTTGTGCTACCTGGTCATTCGCCAATCACAGGAAACAAAACTCAATTCCATATCCTTCTCCGCGACACGGCTCACACATATAGCTACTTCACAAATTCAGATAAATCCCGCCTTTTGTGGGATTCGAACCCAGACCGCTTGGGTGAAAGTAAATGCTCTAACCACTAAGCCTGAGAGTAGAATCTTTTTGCTCAGTGTTTAGAGCACTGGGTTTTACCCTAGCGGCCCGGGTTCGAATCCCACCATAGGCGGGGATTTTTCTTCAGCTATTCTTCCTTCCATTGTTGCAGCTTTCATGTCATGTGTCATAAGATGGGAGCTCGTCCGGGATCGGACTTTATTTCGCTGAAAATGGCTTCGTGCCGAAGTTGGCTTGGCGGCATCGGAAATGATGACTTTCTTGTTACGGACCGCATTTCCTCCCATTACCATAACACACCCGTGCGACATAGTGCTTTTTTTTACATCTCCAAAATGGCTAATTTTCTGATGAAAATCCGTGATATTTTGCTTTAGATACTGCAAACATAGGTTGTGGGTGCTCGTTAGAACCGCCTCACTGAGGCGGTTCTAATGTGTACCCACAACCTATGTCTTGAAGCAAAAATAAGAGAAATAATGTATACCCCCGTAAACCCCAGTTTCCTCTATATAAAGTGGGGTATAGGGGGACTTCATTTCACGGACTTGTTCACGTGATGCCTTCAATTATCTAAGACAACTGCGTCAGGGAGTCGACTGGCTCAGTGGTTAGATTTTGGACTTTCACCCTAGCGGCCCAGGTTCGAATCCCACCATAGGTGGGATTTCTCTTCAGCTATGCTTCTTTCGTTTGTTACGGCTTCGTACTATACACAGCCATTTTCTGTTTGTATTCGTTTCTCCGTTAAACCTTTGCATGTGCTCTTAATCCAGTTTGATTATAATTTCATCCGAGAAATAGAAACGGCAACGATATAGTTGTGTACCTACCTGGGTTTTTCTTTTTTTATCTGTTCATTCGAGATTTTAAAAGCCTGTTGGCCGAAACTAGCCAGTATAGCCACACATTTGAAAAACCGACTTCCCGACATGTAATAGTATAGAGGGTGCAGGATAGACTTGCTGTCTTGTATTAGTTCTACATTCCTAGATTCTCTCTCACTCTCTCTCTCTCTCACATGCCGCCCCCGCCCATAGGGGCTTGAAGAAATATATGGGCTGCATGATGCTTCCACGCAGAGCTGAATCCGGCCCGCTCACTAGTACAGTTTTACCAGTAGTACTGGTAAACCGCTTAGAGGATCTAAGCCTGTCCAGGAACCGCGGTGCTAATAAACCCTATTGGTTTCATTGGGCGACAGGGCTTGAGATGTCATTTCATCTCAATGTCGGGTAAAAGTCCCACAAAATTGGATGCAACGTCTCCAAAATGACCTTTACAGTGTTGACGGGACGTTAAACCTCAAATCAAACAAACAAAAATCTCTCAGACACGCACGCACACTTACCTTCAACTTCCTATGTAACGGTAGTAAAAGTCTCCCAGTACTTCATCATATTGTAGATTGTATTTTTCTGGACATCGAGCCAATTTCTGATTTTTTAAATGATGATGAGGCTTGATTGTGTCGCTTATATTGATTTATTTTGGATAGCCTATTGGCCATTTTGTGGGAAAGTAACTGTCCTTTTGGCTTTCCGCTATTGATGTTTCCATCAGGGTCTGTTGCTTCATGTTTGTGTTGGTTTCCCTTTGGTGTCTCTGATGGGAGCTGTGGGTTAATTGTATCGATTCCTGATCATTGCCTTCACTTCTACTTTTACAACAACTAACTAGTTTGTACTCTCTAATACTACGGGCCTGCTGCTTCCTTTCCACCAGTATTTTCTGTGCCACCATGAGACCTTTTTTTCATCAGAACATTTTTTTTGTACGCCCACAAACTGGCTGGACAAGTAGACAAAAACAATGTTTGACTATTTTATAATTTTATTGCATTATTCACCGCCATATGCAGCAACAATACAGTTACACGTGTCCACAATGTACAAACAACGAAAAGAAATGTCACTAAAAGTCAAAAAGCGCAATCAAAAGACACACAAAATGTTTCTGAGGAACCGATATACCTTTCAAAAGAAATAACTGATATTTTTTCTCCCTACTCACTGACAGGGCTACTCTTAAAGAAATGAATTTGCTCCCACAGGGAGCAAATTCATTCCTTTAAGAGTAGCCCCTATTTTTGATGAATGGATTCAAATACCGGGAAAGTGAATATCATTGTTGGAACTTCGTGTTTGTTTGAGAAACAGGGATTGATTTGTGGACATATCCATTCTCTGCACGCTGTTTTTACTAAATACATCTATTCTTTCATCTTTCCAATGTTATGAAATAATAAATAAAACACATAGAAAACAATGCCAATGTTTACTTGAAAAAAGAAAATGCTTGAGTATCACTGATTGTATGCTTATTTTCTCTAATTGTTGAGCACCACAAGTCGAGAAACCGGGGACCAGTTTATCCTTCGCCAATATGAGTAGTGAACGGAAGGCTACCTCAAATAAAGGTGAATGGATTCAGCATAAACAAGTTTTAAATATTTTTGTCTACCTTACACCAAGGTTTATTCTCACAGGAAATAATTTGTACCTGAGGAGATCCCTTTCTCGGAGGGACTAAATCATAGGCGTCAAAGTAAGTCATGGTAAATAAAAGACAACAGATGCCCAAGAAAAGGCACAATGATCACAACCCATATTAACACAAAAAGAAAAAGTATAAAAGACAAGTTGTCTTCCCTCTGAAAAATCACGGAAAATGCCGCATAAATTCACCTTAAAGATTAAAATAAGGATTCTACAGGAAATGTCAAAGAAAAATCTTCTGGTTGCATGAAACTTTTCTACATAAAACCTCTTGTCCCGAATCTGCATACACTGTCTTATCTGAGTCACGTCCAGTGAAAACATATCTTTGGATATGTGCGCACAGCGAAGACTCGGATCTAACTGTGCAGATGCGCAGTCTGATCCGAGTCTTCGCTGTGCACTATATGGATGCTGGTTGAGACAATATTTCCACATACAGCCAGTCAATGTTGTGTTCAACATACAGCCAGTCAATGTTGTGTTCAACATACAGCCAGTCAATGTTGTGTTCAGACTCAATAGATGTGCAGGATGAACAATGTCTTCCATTCTCGCACATGCTAGAAGATATATGTTTTCCTTGGCGCGGCCTACACTAAACCTTACAAAATTTATAATATTCGAATTTTTCAAAATATTAAAACAGAAAAATATCGCCCTCTATCTTCCGTATCAGATCGCCTCACGTTAGACTGTCACTCCTCACTCCTGTCCATAAGTTGTCTCCCTTTGATAGCGTTAAACACAACAAAAGTTGAAGTGATGGAAACTCCTTTTAGTACCGTCAAACTTTACTGCCGCCAAATTTAAGTGTTTTACAGTATTAGTCAACTTCCCTAAAGTACAAGGAATGATCAACTAAGGCAAGGCAACTCTTGAAATTATTTTTCTCGTATTAATAGGTGTCAATTCTTGATGGAAAGAATTTGCTCCTCAAAGATGGACAAATTCATTCCTTTGAAGAGCAAATTCTTTCCTTCAAGAGTGAACTCGTTTAAATATGGGGTAAGACGTATACGGAAAGCAAATTGGAAGCCAGAAAAGTTGCTTCCCTTGAAACAGTGGCGGGAAAATGTGCGGGAACTGTTTATTTCCCAAAACAGGGTTTTAATTATTTGGACCCCCTTTTGATCTATATCAGTCTTTGTATCGATTGCCTATTCGAAATTCGCAAAATTGCAGTATGTTTCCTCTGGCTTTCTTTGCCGGATCATTACAGGGTCACTGATGAGGCTTTATTAGCCGAAACTACGTAGTATGACCCATCTTCTTTCTTATGAATGTTTTCATTGCTCTTAAAAGAACTCATTTTTGATTTTTATTTGCCTTCACTGCAGCTGGTGTTGTGCCGTGTGGCGGCCGTAAAACGTCTCCCCGTACATCAACCATAGTGTAGTTTATATTTTACTTTTGGTCCTTTGAGATCAGCGTGAATATTCTGAGAAATCAGAAATAAATTATTGGTTTAGACTCATATTCTAGACAGGTTTTTAATTATTTGGACCCCCTTTTGATCTATATCAGTCTTTGTATCGATTGCCTATTCGAAATTCGCAAAATTGCAGTATGTTTCCTCTGGCTTTCTTTGCCGGATCATTACAGGGTCACTGATGAGGCTTTATTAGCCGAAACTACGTAGTATGACCCATCTTCTTTCTTATGAATGTTTTCATTGCTCTTAAAAGAACTCATTTTTGATTTTTATTTGCCTTCACTGCAGCTGGTGTTGTGCCGTGTGGCGGCCGTAAAACGTCTCCCCGTACATCAACCATAGTGTAGTTTATATTTTACTTTTGGTCCTTTGAGATCAGCGTGAATATTCTGAGAAATCAGAAATAAATTATTGGTTTAGACTCATATTCTAGACAGGTTTTTAATTATTTGGACCCCCTTTTGATCTATATCAGTCTTTGTATCGATTGCCTATTCGAAATTCGCAAAATTGCAGTATGTTTCCTCTGGCTTTCTTTGCCGGATCATTACAGGGTCACTGATGAGGCTTTATTAGCCGAAACTACGTAGTATGACCCATCTTCTTTCTTATGAATGTTTTCATTGCTCTTAAAAGAACTCATTTTTGATTTTTATTTGCCTTCACTGCAGCTGGTGTTGTGCCGTGTGGCGGCCGTAAAACGTCTCCCCGTACATCAACCATAGTGTAGTTTATATTTTACTTTTGGTCCTTTGAGATCAGCGTGAATATTCTGAGAAATCAGAAATAAATTATTGGTTTAGACTCATATTCTAGACAGGTTTTTAATTATTTGGACCCCCTTTTGATCTATATCAGTCTTTGTATCGATTGCCTATTCGAAATTCGCAAAATTGCAGTATGTTTCCTCTGGCTTTCTTTGCCGGATCATTACAGGGTCACTGATGAGGCTTTATTAGCCGAAACTACGTAGTATGACCCATCTTCTTTCTTATGAATGTTTTCATTGCTCTTAAAAGAACTCATTTTTTATTTTTATTTATAGCAATGTAGTATTATATTTTATTTGTATCTTAAATTGCAAATCCGTGTCTAGACAAGCAGCCACCATCGATTTCTCCATGCAAGTTCTCCATGAAACTATTCTTGCACATCAGATATGTGTTAACTTGCGTGAGAAATGGGAAGATGTCATAAAAAACGCCCTGGTTTGAAATGACAACCTACTTCATCAAATAACATGTACAGATGTGTGACAACTAGACAACAATGATTAACGTCACCTGTTTAACGTAGAAAGGCTTTGCCGTCACACCTTAACGTAAACATACCGTTTTCAACCACACGTTGAGCTATCAGAGGAGTTTTTTTAACCCTTTTGTACCAAATGGAATCTTCCACCTTATATGTGGCAGGAGTCCGGGGGGACAGGTTGTGTTATCTTTAAAATTTATTTGGAAAATAGCTGACCTTTTTACAAATAGTGTAGGCCCTGATCAGACGCCGCGCCGCGTTCTACGGCGTCTGATCTGGGCCTGCACTGTTTACACGGGTACCCGTTTTGGGGTTTCCGGTACAAAATATGTTAAAAAGGACGTATTTCATATATGTGCCAGCGCATGATAATATCTATAATAAGATCTGTGCGACTCGTACTAAAAAGAGACGAATACGCACAACCTATGTCTTGGAGCTGAAATAAGAAAAATAATGAATAACCCCGTAAACCCCAGCTTTCTCTAAATAAAGTGTGGTTTACGGCGTTGTTTATTTCACGGACTAAGTCTGCCTCCAAACTGCCTCACACTACATCTTACACTGCTTGTTGGTGGGGTCAACCGACATACATACAGATTATTGGTTAGATTAATACCATTTTTGGGACACTGGCAAACAGTGCAGACTCAGATCAGATGCCACAAAACGCGGCGTCTGATCTGGGTCTACAACCGATCTTAAGCAGCCACAATTATCAAACAGATCAAGAGAATGGGGTAATAATCCCACCGACGATCAGCAAAGACGAGTGCCAGTGCCGACCCTTCTCAGCCTGAAACGTAAAGGACCACTTGAGGTTATTGTTGTTTTTTTTTTTTAATGAGATTTTACATCCCCGTCAACACTGTTTTGGTCATTTTGGAGACGTTGTTTCCAATTTTGTTGGGGTTACCGAAATCGAGATGAAATGACATCCCAACCCCTATCGCCCATGCAAACCAATAGGATTTACATACAGCGGCAGACACTCGCACAACTTTGTCTGGACAGGCTTAGACCTTCTTAGAAGGTTACCAGTACTCACGTGTCCATGGTCGGTTTCTGCTCTGCGTGGAAGCACCACCATGTAGCCCAATCTATTTCTCAAAGCCCCGATGGACGGGGGCCCAAAAACTTCAGGTAGCTTCAGGCAAGAATCGGTACATGTGGCACTGACTGCGCATGCGTATTTGAAGAATATAAATCAGAGACTGCTATGCCCGTCCCTTTCCTCCTCTGTCAACTCAAATGAAGTCTAAGAAAATGGGTATCCATAGCAACAGATAAGGTGGATATTTTGTGATAGTTAAAGGATAATTTTTGACCATTCTGCATAAAAGCCTTTGTTGTGGGTAATCATTTGAATCGCCTCGGTGAGGCGGTTCAAATGAATACCCACAACATATATTAATACGGAGAAATAAGAAAAAAAATATTCCTCGGTTAGCACCAAATACCCACCTCATCTGTTGCTATAGTTACCACCACAAAAAATAGTCAAATACATTCCAGGCACCAAGCCTGGGTATCCAAGCAACATTTGCAACTCAAGCGAACTCCACTCTGCATAATTGTGATAAAAATAATCATATTCTAAATCTCTAAATTTAAACAAACCAAATCTGCATTTCAAAACTTATGAACAGGTTGGTTACTCATCACCTATACAAACAATGTGTCCTGTTCATAAATATCAAAATGCCAGCAAGTGTCCTGCTCATAAAAATTAAATATCAAAAGATGTTGCCATATAATATTCATGAGCATGACAAATTCCATGCTTTAATGAACTGAATATGAAATAAAAAAAAAGAAAAAAGAAAAACAAATGGCCACCTATATGCGTTTTGAGTCAACATTGTAAACATATGTGATAAGTACCATTTTCACATAACACGGCCCATATTCCTCTATGAACTATTCAAGAGGAAAAGGGGCATAACTGCATGTTACATCCGCCAAGACTGTACAATCGGACAGTCTTGGTCAGCAACTACTATGTTATAACATACAATTGGTGGGGAGGGGGTGGGGTACTGAGGATATTTTGGGGATAATTTTCTTTAATGCTCTGAAGAAACCTCTGTTGTGGGTACTTGTTAGAATCGCCTCGATGAGGCGATCCTAACACTCGATGAGGCGATTCTAACAAGTACCCACAACAGAGAATAAGAAAAAAATATCCTTTTTTATCTTCAGCACCGGTGAGTACCCTCCCTTATCTGGTGTCTTGTATATGTTCACATAAAAATGTTCAGAATCTAAACTGAGTATGTGTGTAGGATGATACTGATATCCAATTACAAAGATATTGTCGCATTTTTCTTGAACTGGCTGAACAATCCTTGGCAGTAAAACATAGCTCAGGTATTAAGTGTCGATATTTTTCTTAATTCTCCATCAAGAACTATTTTGCTGTCACTCTTAAAGTCGCTTTGATACGCTACTATGTTACAAATGGAATGGAGCCTTGCCGAGATTCACGACGACGTCGCATGTTGGGACACATTTCTGTTCTGTTCGAGATGGTTGTGGAAATCTGAAATCAGTCACGTCTCCAAGATTCCACTGTAACCTTAAAACGTTACTATTACTGAATTCTAAAGAGTACACAGAATGGTTTGATGGCCAAGTATGAAAAATAGCATCTTTTGCTGAGCATCCGGATAACATTTCTCAAGCTCCTATCGGGTGGCAGTGTTCGTGAATCCCTCACCATAATGTGAAATAGGTACACTCCGAACATAGGGTGCTTCTATAATTAGCTTACCAGTGTCCGAGAAAAACGCTTTTACTGCATAAGGATCAATAGTGTCCGGTAAGTGGATTTCTCTATTGAGTTCCTTAGTCGACGTTCTGTTGCCGATTTTCTCTTCCCGTCGAGCACTGATGCACAACTTTCTGTCTACAGTTTTCACTGTAAGCTCTTCCGGTCCGAAATCTTCAATGTCGACATCCACCTTGAATTTCCGGTCCGTGTCTTGTATGGTGCTGAAGCTACTTCCGCTGTCGGTCACGGTTTGTTTCAATGACGTCTGCTGCTGATACGGTCCACCGGCGTTCGTCTGCGTTGGGGAACTGCCGACCGGTTGTTGTTGGGAAACTTTAACTTCCCCTTTAGGCGGAGCTCCGGGCAGAAAAGTCGTAAACGTTGACGAATGAATCGGCTGTGTCGTCGGCGGCGGTGGGCCGGGTGGCGGTGGTGGCTGCTGTACTGACGGTGGCGGGGTATGCCTTGCACTCGATACCACACTTGATGGGGAGCTTTGAATCACAGTTTCAATTCTAGGTTGCTGGGGTCGCCCAGCATCCTTTATAGCACTGTACTGAGGTGTTGGCATGGGCGCTTCTACCGTCAGAACGCCATCCGTGGAAATTGAACATTGCACGGTCATAGGGTCAACATCACGTGGTATATCCACTTCTCTGCTATATTCACGACTTACGCTCTTATTGTCACTCTTTTCTTCGTGACGAGCATTTACAATTACTTTGTTTGTATCCATTTTCACACTAACTTCGTCAGGAGAATACGTCTGCACATTGAATCGACATCTAAATACTGGTAATCCGTTTTGGTCTTTCTCAATAACACCCCTTGCATCGTCAATTAGATTATCACCCATCTTAAATTTGTCACTGATTTTTTCAAGTCTTCCATCGCCATCTGGTTTGAGCGTAAAAAAATCTTTGCGCATGCGCTCAATCTCATCCTCCCATTCTCGCCTTCGTCTCTCGAGATCTCGTTCCATGTCTCCCCAAAGTTTGCTCTGTCGCTCTTTGAAACTGAGGTCGTCTTTAAAAATTGGAAGCCTGTGCGTCATCTAGGCAGGAAATATCAAAATCTGAAAGAAACATGAAACAGTATAAGAAACCAGTGCTTCAGCTGAAGTGCACGACCCGCCGGATGCTTTTAGCTTTATGAGTGTTACCATATATGGGTATGGCGGCCATTTTGGTCATGTGACCTTGGCTCCCCCAATAAATGCGCCTTATCGTAAGGAGCAAAAATATATCTTATACTTAAGTACTGTATTCCGAATCGTTTGCAGGATAAAATGCATTCTCACTTTTCCAATACAAAAGCATATGTGTCAAAGTTTGACCTATGCACAAGGAAGGTCAAGGTCAACCCAGGGTCACCATTTTAGCAATTTATGATGGGCCTACGTCCCAGATGTTTTTTATCAAGTTTCGTGGAAATCTGCCCAGTAGTTCTGGAGAAGACTATTTTTGAAGGGTTTTTACCATATATTGCTTGGCGGCCATTTTGGTCATGTGACCTGGACCCCATGAGCAAATTTTGGTTTCCCCCATCCCGTAGAGGCTCCATATGAAATTTGACTTCAATCGGCCCAACGGTTTCCGAGGAGAAGCAGTTCGATAATTTTCACTTTTTTCGCCTCGGCGAGGCTATACTAAATGGAATGTAATATTTCGCAAGTGCATTGGTTAGATCTCATTGATATCTATCAGTAAGCCAAAAATTGTTTAAATATTCCAACAAAAGCATATGTGTCAAAGTGTGGCCTAGGCACAAAGAAGGTCAAGGTCAACCCAGGGTCACCACTTTAGCAATTTATGATGGGCCTATGTCCCAGATGCTATTTATCAAGTTTCGTGGAAATCTGCCCAGTGGTTCTGGAGAAGACTATGTTTGAAGGGTTTTTACCATTTATGGCTTGGCGGCCATTTTGGTCATGTGACCTGGACCCCATGAGCAAATTTTGGTTTCCCCCATCCCATAGAGGCTCCATATGAAATTTGACTTCAATCGGCCCAACGGTTTCCGAGGAGAAGCAGTTCGAAAATTTTCACATTTTTCGCCTCGGCGAGGCTATACTAAATGGAATGTAATATTTCGCAAGTTCATTGGTTAGATCTCATTTATATCTATCAGTATGCCAAAAATTGTTTAAATATTCCAAGTGGTTAAGTCACTATCACCAATATTCACAAACGGGTTACGGACGGACAGACTGACAGAATGACAGACTGACAGAATGACATGGTGATTTTAGGGCACTCTTAGAAATCAACCGACTTCAGTCGGTCCCTTTTTCTGCGGGTCGTGCAATAAATAAATGTTCCACGGGTGCGCGGTAAGGTCGAAGGTAATCGTTGTGTGTTGGTGTTATTGTCTCTTAGAATTGGAAGATCTCGGAACGGAATCATTACTTATGTGCAAAATAAAAATAGTTGTAGTCAAGAGAAAACATCTGAATATCAAGGAGCTCGTTGCTCATCATAGAATTTGTCTTGAAAAAAAGAATTTGCACCCTGCAAATCCTTTTCTTTAAGAGTAGCCCTGCCACCCCTTCAGATTTTTCTTTCTTTTGCTATACTTTCGTGTTCGTACGTTACACCAATTTTCTTCTCCAATGTCATTGCTTTCCGAACACAACATTCGATAATACGTTCTTTCTTTATATTTGTGTTTTGTTTCATAAAACAATTAGGCTTTATGGGGACAGACAATTTCAAATAACGTTTAAATTGTATTTGTTTAAGAAATGAATGCAATTTATTTAACGTTCATTGACGTAAGATTAACATCGTACCACGAGCAAAGTAAGTGGACACTTAAGGGGAATGGGAACACCATCAGGGGAGGCAACTCCTGCAAAAGTATTTTAGTCGCTCGTGTCAAAAGAGTTCACTTCTTAAAGGAAAGAATTTGCTCCTGAGGAGCAAATTTTTTCCTTTAAGAGTAGACCCCTCTTTCAGACAGGAAGTCCCGAAAGTTGCCTCCCTTTGAAAAATGGCGGAAAAATCTGCCAGGTGTTCCCATTCCCCTTAAACTTTGCTCGTGCCCGATGTTGTTCAAACTTAAATGAACGTTAAATAAATTACTTTTATTACTTATATTTACATTGTTTTCCCACGCCCCCCGCCCATCAGGGCTTGGAGAAATAGATTGGGCTGCATGGTACTTCCACGCAGAGCTGAAACTGACCATACATGAATACTGGTACTCCGCTTAGAAGAACTAAGCCTACCCAAGCAAAGTGATGCGAGTCAGACAGTCCAGTGCATGAAAGCCTTTTGGTTTCGTTAGGAGGCAGGGCTCGAGAAGTCATTTCATCTCAATGTCGGGTAAAAGTCCCACAAAATTGGTAGCAACGTCTCCAAAATGACCTAAATAGTGTTGAGCTCAATTCAAACAACAACAAAAAACATTATTTCCCATCCAATTCCAGCCTGACAGCTGAAAATTGAAAGTAGAAAAATGGCCTCCGCCAATCCCGGCTTGATTTGTTTGTTTGATTGTTTTTAGGTTTAACGTCCCCGTCAACACTGTATATGTCATTTTGGAAACGTTGCTTCCAATTTTGCGGGGTTTCACCCGGCATTGTGATGAAATGACATCAAGCCCTGTCACCCAATGAATTCAGTAGGGTTTATAAGCACCGCTCGGGGCTTGAAGACAGTAGATGGGCTGCATGATGCTTCCGCGCAGAGCTGAAACTGACCGCACACGAGTACTGGTAAACCGCTTAGAGGTTCTCAGCCTGCCAAGAAAAAGTGGTGTGTGTTGGCCCGTCCATGCATATAAACCCTATTGGTTTATTGGACGGCAGGGCTTGAGATGTCATTTCGGTAAAAGTCCCACAAAATTGGAAGCAACGTCTCCAAAATTACCTAAATGGTGTTGTCGGGGACGTTTAACCTCAATCCAAACGAACAAAACAAAACAACAAAAAAAAAAAACAAAAAAAAAAAAACATTATTTCCCATCCTTTTCCAGCCTGACGAAGAAAACAATTGCACACAGTTTTCCTATCAACAACGGAAGAGCGCCGTTGACGTCAAAACGCCTCCATCGTCAGAGAACAATGATTTAATTATGACGTCATATGATCATATGCCGTCGAGGGAGTAAATGCATTCATTCGAGATATATAAAGAACATTGCGTCTAGGTATAGTTCGCCAACAAATAGCTGGCAGTGACGTAGCTGACTATTTGAGCTATTTTACCGTTAGCCCGCCTACGGAACGATAGAATGCGTAACCATTGGTTAAGAACGTGAAGCAATTAGAGGGACATCCGGTTAGGAATTAGATCGCTAAAAAAGGTAAAGAAACTGTGCAGTTTCTGTGCTTCATAAGTTATATAATTTTTACGAGGAAGTTATTTAAAAAACGGGGAATTACATTCAGGAGCCCATTGATATCGGCATCTTTGGAGTAAATACCAAATCCCGTACTTCACACATTTTGGCTAAATTTAGTTTCTCCTGCTGAAGGTGAACTCAAGCCGTAGAAAACGAGTGGTTTTTCGAGGTGTTTGTTGCCTTTTATTTATTACTGCGCTTTGCTACAAGTTCAGCGTATTAACATGCACTCACAATAAACATATATGGTTATATGTGTTGTGGATATTTTGCTTGTCAATGCAGCAATAGCGAGAAATCACCACGGAAAAGGTCGAAAATGGTTGGTTACGCATTAGATCTATAGAAATGATAACAAAACTTGCAACTATAAAGCGGATCTGTTTTCATCTCCACGGCCCCAGAATCACCCGCACCTTGTTCTACGGAACCATTTTTAGCCAACCTGATAAGCAGTGCGCTATTGATTCGATAATGACATAGTATTTTATGGAAACATGTTCAGTCTCCAGAATCATAGTACCGAATGATTTTCACGGACTTTTACGCTGTGTTTGTTTTATCAATGGTCCGGTAATTGACTGAAATGAAATTAAACAGGTTTTGGAGTTTTAATTTCTGCGAAGAACTCCTCATCTGCCAAAATTTGCTGGTTAAGCATTAGATCGTCTGGTTAAGCATTCGATAGCCAGAGAGGAGAAAATCTCACCAGTTGCTGCCTAAGTAAATGCCAGCAGCTTACTACAATAAAAGGTGGTCTACATATGATTTCTAAATTATGTTAAAATCACCAGAGAAAGAAAGCCGTGATGAAAAATACTTTTCTGGACAAGACGATTAAATGTCTGGGTATCATGCTTATCTGACCGAATGACGCACAGATTCATAAATAAGAGGTCATTACTTGCTTTTGTAGAAAACAAAATGGCCAGCTTACGCTTTGTAATGGCGATTAAATCTATATCGTGTTTCTATGGTCAAGCATTAGAGAGCCAGGCTGAGCATAAGACACTCATGATTATAAACTTGGTGCTTATAAAAAATAGAAGTAAAGCAATGATCAGGAATCAATACCAGCTGGCTATCCAAATGCGATACATACAATCAGTGACAAACAATAACATAAATAAACCGCCAAAGAAGAACCGCCTTGTAACAGTCAGTGAAAAGAATTCCACTGGGAATTGTTTGTCAATCGACCCAAAGGTGCTCAGAAGAAAATCTGTTCTATGCTTAAGTGCACGTGAATATCACTGACTTGTCGGGAAAACTATTAGAATGAAAATAGTCGCAGTGAGGTCAGAGTGTTGTGAAAAACTAAAGAGGGTTATCTTGGAAACATATGATGGGCTTGGCAAAGAGTGTAGACCCTGATCAGACGCTGCAGAATCCGGCGTCTGGTGAAGATCTACACTATTTGATTGGACACTGGAATTTAAGAGATTAATGAAACAGTTTAAGACTATTAAGTTCTCCGACCTACACTCGGAGGCAATAGACCCACCAGTCCTTTGTTGTTTTTTTAAATCACATTATATTTTGTGCAGAAATGAGAAAAATATCACAATTTTTCATCTTAAAATTTTCGTTTTTTTGGCGATAAAGATTTCATTGTATAGGCGTGTTTTCGTAATGATTATTCAAAGAAACAAAATGATGTGGAGAAAACAAATGTCTACAACCTTTTTAGTACTAAATACAATATTATCAACAGTCGGTCGATAGTGAACAAAAAACTGGACTTTTGGCTTAATGTAAACTGCCTAATCACTGCCTAGATACATCCGTGAGAAAATATTGCTCCATATTCAAAACGGTTTCAAAAGTTCCTCATATCTAAACATGATACTGCAGATGGAAGAAAATATTACAACTTGTATTTTCTATCAATGTATTATATCTATATTTTTTCCTCATATCTAAAAATGACACTGCCGATGAAACAAAATATTATAGCGTGTATGTTTTATTAAGAAGGAAGATTAGATCATGGAAGATTAGCTGAGGGCCTCGTGGAAGATTAGCTATTACATGTATTTTTGTATGTGCTAAATGTTGCTACCCTCACTAAATAAAGTCCTTACTTACTTACTGACTGACTGACTGACTTACTTACTTACTTCTCTCAATTAATTTAATGAACGCACCTGTCCTCCTGTTTACTTAAAATTTATAAATTTTACAAATGGATTCTAGTTCGTCTTGATTAACATGATTAAGAATACATGGTGTGTCATTCTTGCGCTGTTTGTATTAATAAGAAGTTGGTTTTAGACAATATCTTTATCTTATCGTTTTGACAGTTAGCATAGAACTCACGGGATCTCCGATCTGGGTTATCGATCATGATACAGACATATATTTTGGGGGCATGCGCAGTCCCAGGAGTAGGATATTCCGGCTACCTATTTGCTTTGCAGAGGCGAGCTAAAACAAATACGCCTTTCTTTTGCGTTACTATGCCTTTTTTCGCATTACTACGCCTTTTGATTCGCGTAAAAACGCCTTTGATTCGCATCACTGCGCCTTTCTTTTGCGTTACTACGTCTTTCTTTTGCATTAGTATGCACTTTTTCGCGTTACTACGCCTTGTTTTTGCGTTACTACGCCCTTTTTGCGTAGCTTCGCCTTCTGATTGGCGTTACTGCGTCTTTTGTTTTGCGTTTCTACGCCTTTTTTGCGTTATTACGTCTTTTGTGTCGCGTTACTACGCCTTTACGGTATTTTATTTTCTCCTACATAAGCCAAATAGGCTTTCGTATCTGCAGTGTTAACGATCTTACCCATTAGCCTTTCACGCCTGAGTTTCTTAAACGGGTTCTCTCCATTTTTTTTCATTTTGGGCAATTCTTGTTAATGGGGGATTAAGTCAAATTCATTTACAGGATGGCGAACAGCTTTGATTCTCGGATGAGACGGTTCATTAATGGCCGTCCCATCCGGATATAGATTTAATCGCCATTACAAAGCGTAAGCTGGCCATTTTGTTTTCTACAAAAGCAAGTAATGACCTCTTATTTATGAATCGGCGCGTCATTCGGTCAGATAAGCATGATACCCAGACATTTAATGGTCTTGTCCAGAAAAGTATTTTTCATCACAGCTTTCTTTCTGTGGTGATTTTAACACAATTTAGAAATCATATGTAGACCACCTTTTATTGTAGTAAGCTGCTGGCATTTACTTAGGCAGCAACTGGTGAGATTTTCTCCTCTCTGGCTATCGAATGCTTAACCAGACGATCTAATGCTTAACCAGCAAATTTTGGCAGATGAGGAGTTCTTCGCAGAAATTAAAACTCCAAAACCTGTTTAATTTCATTTCAGTCAATTACCGGACCATTGATAAAACAAACACAGCGTAAAAGTCCGTGAAAATCATTCGGTACTATGATTCTGGAGACTGAAAATGTTTCCATAAAATACTATGTCTTTATCGAATCAATAGCGCACTGCTTATCAGGTTGGCTAAAAATGGTTCCGTAGAACAAGGTGCGGGTGATTCTGGGGCCGTGGAGATGAAAACAGATCCGCTTTATAGTTGCAAGTTCTGTTATCATTTCTATAGATCTAATGCGTAACCAACCATTTTCGACCTTTTCCGTGGTGATTTCTCGCTATTGCTGCATTGACAAGCAAAATACCCACAACTCATATAACCATATATGTTTATTGTGTGTGCATGTTAATACGCTGAACTTGTAGCAAAGCGCAGTAATAAATAAAAGGCAACAAACACCTCGAAAAACCACTCGTTTTCTAAGGCTTGAGTTCACCTTCAGCAGGAGAAACTAAATTTAGCCAAAATGTGTGAAGTACGGGATTTGGTATTTACTCCAAAGATGCCGATATCAATGGGCTCCTGAATGTAATTCCCCGTTTTTTAAATAACTCCCTCGTAAAAATTATATGACTTATGAAACACAGAAACTGCACAGTTTCTTTACCTTTTTTAGCGATCTAATTCCTAACCGGATGTCGCTCTAATTGCTTCACGTTCTTAACCAATGGTTACGCATTCTATCGTTCCGTAGGCGTACGTCACTGTCAACTATTCCTCGACGGACAGTATTTACTGTAACTGCACTGAGAATGTAAATATATTAACCACTCATAGCTAAAAGACTTTTCCGAATGTTAAAACCCGAGTCTAATATCACAGACTGAAGACTAATTTGCAAACTTCATTAATGATATAAGCGATTTTAAGCATCGGTGAAAACTGAGAATGTTTTTCCCGTACCAGAAACATCTAGAAACGATGCTTCCAGCATATCGCAAATGGAATCTACTTCATAGTACACACAGGACTGAAAGGAAAGTCTCATGGTAAGTGAGAAGGGAGTGACCATGTGGTTTTTATGGGTGGCGGGGGTCTTAAAATGATCTTGGATTTTTTTTCTTCAAGAAATGGATCCTGCTTTTTTATTTTTTTTTTTTAAAGTCCATTTTGCTTTTTTTTTCAAAAAGGCTTCTTTCAAAATGGCATGAAAAGCAATGCTTGTACTGGTCCGATGTACCTTTTAAGCAAGCATTTTGCAAGACACTTAACATTTGAAATGTAATGCATTCTGTGTTACTTTCAGAGGCAATCTTTTTTCAGACCTTTACACGTTTATTTCAAAGCTTAAACAATTTAAACTGCTTTATCATGACCACAAGGCAGAGCTTCAATATTAAAGCTGAACACAAGTTTATGTCAAACACAAAGCATTAACCTTGATAAAAAGTGGAAACATAGATACCCTAATCCACACTTTATTACCCACTTCGAATAAACTAGATCTATGTTTTGGTCAGTCTGATGCAGGCTTTTTTTATCAGATGCCCGGTCATCCTAGCTATTGTTTCTGCTTTACCGTGTCCTGGCAATTTTCTCCCATAACCCCGCCCCCACCCCACCCCCGCACTAAAAATCAAATGGTCGTTCCTTAAGAGATAATACAGAGCCGATCATTTTGCAGGATCATTCCGTACAAAAACACCCACGACACTCCGTTTCAAATATAGTCATGATGGAGTAAACTGACGAACAGAATGACGCGCGGACGACCGGACAGACAGGCAGATGACACGGACAAAACATTTATCATCTCCTCCCCCACCCAATTACACCATTCCATCAGATGCAGTAAATATAAAGTAAAGCTACGAAATGAGAATGACTGTCTCTATCAAAGAAGTTGAAAATTCATGTTAATCTTACCCTAAAGACGCAGAAAAACTGCAGCGGAAAATGTCGTCTGTTTATGTCGTCTGCTGCTTCTTCTTGCAAAGCTTTTAAAAGTGTTTTTGCATACATGTAGGTGAGCAGCCTGATCTGAGTTTACAGTATTTGCAACAATGCTCAGTTTGCAAGTTACCAGCAGAGAACAAAGCAGACGACAATCGATTTGATTGGCGTCTTTATTTGTTTGTTTGTTTGATTTGAGGTTTAACATCCCCGTCAACACTGTAAAGGTCATTTTGGAGACGTTGCTTCCAATTCTGTGGGACTTTTACCCGACATTGAGTTGAAATGACATCTCAAGCCCTGCCGCCCAATGAAAACCAATAGGGTTTATAAGCATGGACGGGCCGACACTCGTACCTGGGCAGGCTTAGATCCTCTAAGCGGTTTACCAGTACTCGTGTACGGGTCGATTTCAGCTCTGCGTGGAAGCATCATGCAATCCATCTATTTCTTCAAGACCCTATGGGCGGGGGCCGTATTGGCGTCTTTATATATACGACATACAGGCAATTTCAGATTTAAGGGGTGTCTGATTACTTCTTTAATTTTAAGCAAAAAGTGTAGACCTAAATCAGACGGCGTTCTGTGGCGTCCTGGGAGTTGGGGGTACACTGTGTCCAAATGACCCGTTTTTGGACGACAGGCACGTAAGGATCAAAGGAGTGCTGCTGTTGATGATGATGCTGGTGATGCTGATGATGATGCTGACGGTGCTGATGCTGCTGCTGATGATGATGATGCTGACGCTGCTGATGCTGCTGCTGATGCTGCTGGTGATGATGCTGACGGTGCTGATGCTGCTGCTGATGATGATGCTGACGGTGCTGATGCTGCTGCTGATGATGATGCTGACGGTGCTGATGCTGCTGCTGATGATGATGATGCTGACGGTGCTGATGCTGCTGCTGATGATGATGCTGACGGTGCTGATGCTGCTGCTGATGATGATGCTGACGGTGCTGATGCTGCTGCTGATGATGATGCTGACGGTGCTGATGCTGCTGCTGATGATGATGATGCTGACGCTGCTGATGCTGCTGGTGATGCTGCTGGTGATGATGCTGACGGTGCTGATGCTGCTGCTGATGATGATGCTGACGGTGCTGATGCTGCTGGTGATGCTGATGGTGATGATGATGATGCTAATGATGGTGCTGATGATGATGATAATGATGTTGCTGATGCTGCTGTTCTGAAATCTTGGGATACGAAAGAAATGGATATGAAGTTGTGCAAGAGGGATCGCGAAAATGTCCCATGGCATGGGTGCATGTAACATTCCGCCAAAATTTTGTCAGGATGAGTTCTCAGTAACCGTTCTGCGAATTCTTCTGAAATTTGGGGAAATGATAGAAATCAATATGAAGTTTTGCAAGAGGGTTTCAAAGGTCCCCCGGGTGCGCTAGGACCATACGCCACCCCAGGCCTAATATCGCAAAAACCGTTCCGATTCCCACCCCTTAACTATATATATTCTTGTTCCTAATGACAAGATGCATTCAGTGACACCAACCTGGTGGTCAGTGGAGTGAGCCAGGGTCATGCACCGCCAATCCACTTAATAAAGAGCAAAACATTTCAGGAACCGTTCAGATCCCCACCCTTAAACCATAAACATTTTAAGACGCAACCTGGGGATCCCCTACGCTAAGCAGGGGCCATGCCCCACCCCTTCACTTCATAAAGGCCGAATATCTCAGAAACCGTTCAGATCCCCACCCTACACGAAATATATTCCTGTTCCTTATCATAAGACACATTCAATGGCACCAATCTGAGGGTCCCCCAGGGTTGGCCGGGGTCATGCTACAACCCTCCACTTCATAAAAAGCCTAATATCTCAGAAACCGATCAAATCCCCACTCATATACATCCTGATAAGACACATTCAGTCACACCAATCTGGTGATCCCCCTTGGTCCGCTGGGGCCATTCCCCGCCCCTGCACTCCATAAAAGGCCTAATATCTCAGGAACCGTCAAGATCCCCACCCCTAGACCATATATATTGATAGTCCTTATGATAAGACACAGTCAGTGACACCAATCTTGGGGTCCGCCGGGGCCATGCCCATCCCTTCAACTTCATAAAAGGCCATACATTTTAATAACTGTTCAGATCCCTTGAAAGCCCGTTCCTTATGATAATATGCATTCAGTGATATCAAGACATACTAAGTGGTAAGACACATTCAGTCACTTCAACCAGGGGACCCCCCCCCCCCCCCCGAATCTGATGGGCCATTCCCCACCCCTCCACTTCATAAAAGGCCAAATATCACAGATAACGTTCAGATACTCACAGCTAAACGATATATATTCTTAGTAGTTATGAAAAGAAGTATTCAGTGACACCGATCTGGTCCGCCGAGGCCATGCCCAACGCCCCTCATATTTCAATAACTGTTCCGACCCCCGCTCATAAACCATTGCATATGTATTCTTGTTCCTTAAGAAGATGTATTCAGTGATACCAACCAGGGGTGCTCCACTTCATAAAAGGCCTAAAATCTCAGAAACAGAGTGCACACGGGTGCTCATTTGAGTTTGGAGATTCGTTTGAGAGACTTTATGATCAGTAGATTATATTAACTGATCTTAATGGCGGAATATCCCTGTATACACTGCCTCTATCACACAATGTATTGAACGACCCAGTGATCTAGTTTCTCGAACACTTTCAACCATGAAGTTCAAAAGAAAAACCTGTGTATGCAGTGTAGACCCCGATGAGGCGAATTAAAACAACGCGTCTCTTCAAAACTGTTTGCTATTCTGTTTGTACATGTGCAGGCTTTGACAGAAACTTCCAACTGCAAAAACAAAAATGTCCAATTTCAAAGTAACCTCTGCTGAAAGTCAGGAAAGAAAGGGTTAATTAAGATAGATTAATTGAGCCCCGCCAAGCGAATTTGGGTCTTCGAGCATTCCGTCATGACAAATTTTAAGTGCGCATGCCCAGCCATTCAGAGGGGCCAGGGATATGGCTTTCTGTCTGAAGGTTCCTCTTGATTCACTGCTTGTATGAGCGAGCAGCGAAGGTTCTGGCGAGTCTGCGCGGATGCGCAGGCTCGCCTGAACCTTCGCTGCTCGCATAGGCGATAAGTACCAAAGTCGCTTGACGGGGCCCAATTATTACGCCGCGTCTCGATTATATACCATTTAAGTCCTTTAATTGTTTCTGTTTATCAACTAGCACTGCTTCCCTCTTTAATTGCACCGTCAGATAGGGTAATGGCTTACTTACAAGTTATATCTAATTTTATGTACCTGATGCCCCGTCTCTGGTCGGGCCCATCGGAGTCTAACTGTTGGTTTTCTTTTGATCCAGCATGACAATTAATTCTTACTGTCGAGTCTTGACCGTTGTTTCATCTCTGTGCATGGTTGTTTGATTTTTGTGTTCTCGAAGATGTTGCACTGATGAGTTAGGAAGCCTTCATGTGGACTGAACAAATTTGTCTAAATCGCGACGCAAGAAAGGGCGAGGACTGCGGTCGCGTAAAATCGATTTAAGCCCCTTCTTTTTATTTTGTATAGCCCATTGGTCATTTTGTTGGACAGTAACTGTCCTTTTGGCTTTCCACTACAGATGTTTCCATTAGGGTCTAGTGATTTCATGTTCGTGTTTCTTTCAGTTTGGTGTCTCTGATGGGAGGTGTGGTTTAATTCTATTGATTCCTGATCATTGCCTCCACTCCTATTTAACAACATGATGTCTTTCACTAGTCTTCGGCGAGTTTCGTAAACTTCATCAGAATTACCATGGATGTAAAATTCTGTTTATCATATGAATCTTTTACATGGTATTGTTAGCTATATATGTCAAAATCAATCATTGTTCTTTTCAATATGACTGCGCGCTGGCAACGTTACGATGTTCCGTCAAGCACTCCTGGTCAATTCATATGAAATTTGTGGAACTCGCCAACGGCGAGTTCCATAAATTTCATATGAAATGGCCAGGAGTGTTAGGTCAAATCCTCTAAAAAATGATTGTAAACATTTACCGGATTCCTGATAAAATACTCCTGAATCACTAAATGAAACCTGGTCTTATGCAGCACTGAGAAAATGTCAATAAAATCACCTGAAACATGACTATCGTCACTGTCTTGAAAGATAACAATAAAAATAATGCTGAAGAGGACTGTGTACCACTTATATTCTAATAAATGAGTAATGAAATGGAAATAAGTGGTAAATTACACTCCATTTTTCATGTATAGCCCGGTGGCATGCATAGATAAATATATCAAAATGTCAAATAGTACTCCGACACTAAATACCACAGCACTTAACAGTTACCAAATAAGTCAGTGTTTATTTTCATTAAAACAAATGCTGCTGGATGACAAAGACAGGCCTTATTATTTACAAGCCAGCTGAGAGGCATTGGATTTTCCGTGCATTCTTCCGTCCGTCTTACATATAGTGCATGTGAATTAATGTGTCAGTCCCAGCGTACAAGCTCATTTCTCATTTGATCTTTAGGTCATTCTGGAGACGTTGCTTCCGATTTTGTGGGACTCTTTCCCGACATTGAGATGAAATGCCATTCATAATTTGTTCTGCATAAATGTACAAAATCTCATTGTTGCGAACAGTGTGGATCCAGATCATGACAACCCCTACTTTTGCAAAACAGTGTGGATCCAGATCAGATGCCTTCTGAAGAATCCAGCTGATCAGGATCTACACTGTTTGACATTCAGTTTGTGAATTTGTAGAATAAATTACATCAAGTAATTTGATTGGTTCGAAGTCAGAAATGGGTGTGGCTAAATTAATTTTTCAGCGGAATAAGGGTCCGCAGAACAAAATGGTCATCAGATCAACAGTGTTGACTCCGAACCATACCCAGCTTGTATATGCCTGCCCGGAAACATCACGATAACAAGTCCGTGAAACGAAGACCCCCCCCCCCCCCTAAACCCCACTTTATATAGGAACAAGAGCTCCGCAAGCGGGGCATTATACGCCCGTGGCAAATTCATATTTGGTAGACTGAAACCTGAAAACAGTATTCATTGATGGTGGAACTATTTTTCAAGTTTCAATGGGTGACAGCAAATGCAAGAAGAGCATGCACAGTGCCAAGCCAGAGCTAGGGCATCACAGAGCTTTCTTCCTTTTCCCTGTATTGCTCTTTCCACAGCAGACAGCTTAGAACTAGAATTAATCTCATCAGTTATTTACAACACATAAAAACGAGCACTTATAGTATTTGCTTAACCTTTAACCCGATAATTCTCGAAACTTTACGCACATCTACACATCATGGTCTTACTACCTACCAAGTTTCAGCTTGATCGGATGAAAACTGTAGGATGAGTTATCCGGAAACGAAAATGTTTACAAAAATTTCAAAGGGGCATAACTCTGTTAATATTTGGCGGACGTTGATTCTCGAAACTTTAAGCACATCTACACATCATGGTCTTGCTAACTACCAAGTTTCAGCTTGATCGGATGAAAACTGTAGGAGGAGTTTTCCGGAAACGAAAATGTTTACAAAAAATTCAAAGGGGCATAACTCTGTTAATATTTGGCGGACGTTGATTCTCGAAACTTTATGCACATCTACACATCATGGTCTTACTACCTACCAAGTTTCAACTTGATCGGATGAAAACTGTAGGAGGAGTTATCCGGAAACGAAAATGTTTACAAAAATTTCAAAGGGGCATAACTCTGTTAATATTTGGCGGACCTTGATTCTCGAAACTTTATGCACATCTACACATCATGGTCTTACTACATACCAAGTTTCAACTTGATCGGATGAAAACTGTAGGAGGTGTTATCCGGAAACGAAAATGTTTACAAAAATTTCAAAGGGACATAACTCTCTTAATATTTGGCGGACGTTGATTCTCGAAACTTTACGCACATCTACACATCATGGTCTAACTACCTACCAAGTTTCAGCTTGATCGGATGAAAACTGTAGGAGGAGTTATCCGGAAACGAAAAGTTTACGGACGGACGGACGGACGGACGCCGACCCCATAACATAATAAGACCGTTTTTTCAAAACGGGCGTATAAAAATGGGGTTTACGGGGGTATACTTTATATGCCTCATTTTCGCTCAAAAACATAGATTGTGGGTACTCGTTAGAACCGCCTCATTGAGGCGGTTCTAACGAGCACCCACAACCTATGTTGAAAGCAGAAATAATAAAGATGTTATCATTTTTACCTAATATTTATCATTTTCTGACACCATGTTGGACGCCATTATTTCTTACGGACATGTTTTCCTAATGAAGTGACCAGCTCGATATGACTCAAATAGTGTTGACTGGGCCACTAACCCTCGAGATGCCAAGAAATACTGCATCTGAAAATGTTGTCTGTTTATGATGTCTGCTGTAACTTCTTGAAACAGTTGAAAATATTTTTGCATTCAGACAAACAGCGTGGACTCTGATCAGACTGCTCCTGTATTTCACTCTCTGAAATTATTCAAATCTAGCCACTATTTTTAGCTTTGGTAACCATTTTTTTCCATCCAAGCGGAACCCTTTTAACCCTTATCCTGCTGTTCACCACAGCCCCTATCTTTGCAAACAGTGTAGATCCAGATCTGATCAGGATCTACACTGTTTGACATTCAGTTTGTGAATTTGTAGGAATGAATTTCATCAAGTCATCTGATTAGTTCAGAGTCAGAAATGGGTGTGGCTAAATTATTCAGCAGGATAAGAGCACAAGAAGAACATTTGTGTATAATTACTCTAAAAATGGATTATTGGTCTAGGAAAACATGACATTTAAACATGTTTTTCTATTTTTAGTTTTTGTGGTCATTTTGTTCAGCCGATGGAACAATTTTAGTAATTGTGGTAAAAGGGCATTAGAGGAACATTCAGTCTTTAAACTGAACTTGTTTTGAAATACCTGGGGGATGTCATTTAAAGGGTTCTCTTATTTTAGCTCTGGTGACCATTTTGTTCAGCCGAGTGAAACCGTTTAACAATTTTGTTAAGGGGCATATAAGAAACATTTCTGTGAAATTATTTTGAAATCTGACCACTGGCCTATAGAGATGTCACTTAAAGGTTTTTCTATTTCCATTTTTGTTCATCGGAGCGAAACCATTTTACCAATTTTACGAAATTATTTTGAAATCGGGCCATTGGCCAAGGAGGTGATGCCATTTAAAGGTGTTTTTTCTTCTTCTATTTTTAGACCTGGTGGTCATTTATTCCACGGAGCGGAACCCCTTTAGCAACTTTGGTAGCGGGTCATATGAGGAAGATTTCTGCGAAATCCTTTTTAAATCGAGCCATTGGCCTTTTTTAAGTTTTTTTTCTATCTTTTAGACCTGGTGGCCATTTTGTTCAACGGAGCGGAACCATTTTAGCAACTTTGGTAGAGGTTCATATGAGGAACATTTCTGTGTTGAGCCATTGGCCTAGGAGATGTCGTTTAAAGGTTTTCTATTTTTAGCGCTGGTGGTGGTACGGAACCATTATAGCAATTTTGAACAGGAAATTATTTTGAAATTGGTTTAATGGTTTAGGAGATGACCTTAGAAGAAACCAATAACGGACGGAGACAGACGAACGCACGGACGGACGACAGACGGACACATCGAACACTTTCAGCACAGGTGAGCCAAAAAAGAAACGGTATAAAGTGAGAGCTAGCAGTTTGCCAGAATATCCTACGACTGCGATGCTATCACCTGGTTACTACATAACGCACAACCTTTTGCGAATTGGTCAGGGGCCAAATAGTTTTTAAAAGTAGCGTATGCATAGCACTCTTTGAGCAGATTTTGACTTCATGCAAATTGTCTCTATATAGGAGACAAATTGCATGAATTTCAAGAAATAATAAGAAACGTCTCTATCATATGCCGACTGTTGAGAGAGAGAGAGAGAGAGAGAGAGAGAGAGAGAGAGAGAGAGAGAGAGAGAGAGAGAGAGAGAGAGAGAGAGAGAGAGAGAGAGAGAGAGAGAGAGAGAGAGAGAGAGAGAGAGAGGATGGCAGACAGAGAAAGAGAGAGGGGGAGAGAGAGGCAGAATAAAAGAGAGAGAGAGAGAGAGAGAGAGAGAGAGAGAGAGAGAGAGAGAGAGAGAGAGAGAGAGAGAGTGGCATGATCAATAAACGGTACGTACCTCTCGATATCCATCACTCAAGTATAAACTTACAAAAAGCAACAAATGAGGTGTAAGAAATATATAACAAGTTTTAACGATTAGTCATTAAATACGTCTGCGCATATTTAATTGAAAATAAAAGCACATTGTAACACTTGTAATGTATATATTTTATACCCAACATGTATTTTGAATAAACTGTTTGATGAAATCAGCCAACCTTTAAAATCTGAGCCGCGACACGGTGGAAAGTCGCATGGTGGTTCCACGCTTTTCATGCAGGAGCACCGTCACGGGAAACCAGAACCCGTGCTTATAAAACTTTTTTCTTGCTCAGCTCAACTGAGCATGACATTTATACTGGTATAATAATATAAGAATCTTATATGGGTGTGAGGGGTGGATTGAAAAATCGTCCCAAGGGTCACTGTCCGGCATCACGAGGCTTGCCTCGTGATGCCGGACAGTGATCCCGAGGGACGGATTTTTCTATCCACCCATCACACCCACATAGTATTCTTTTTCTTGCATACCTTCCATTTCTTAGCGCCGATTTTAATGCTGCAGTCACTTCGGTTACCGACGTCCGCCATATTGTGATGATACTGCAGGAATGTTTAGTGACGTCACGTAACGTTCTGTGACGTCAACCTTAACGACGGCGCATACAAGCTCGTATTCAACCAGTGCATTTGGCAAACACGCGATTATATTCGATTTTGGGTCGGAACACCAGGGTCAGAACATAAATTTCTACCCCAGGGTAAAATCACGGATTTCCTTGTCTGGTGTGCAAGAATAACCGTTAAAATAACCACATTTGAGGATTGTGGCTTATTTATATCCATTTTAATATTTATCAGCAGGACAAATTTAATGAAAAAAAAAAATGTATTAAAATCCTGCAGATACAAATACACGGACAAGCACGATTATTTTTAAAGTAAATATCAAGATTCTGGTGACCTATGATCAAAGTTTCTTCTTGGATGATTCTGATTCAGTGACAGGTCAGGTTTAAACAGGACTGCCCAAGCATTGGCAGGATAATTAAGTGAGGCCTCGCCGAGCAGTGGTTGGCTGGCTGAGTTAGGCTTTGATCAGTGGCAGTCTTGTTGAGTGAGGCCTCGCCGAGTAGTGGTAGACTGGTTGAATGAGGTCTCGCCGAGCAGTGGCAGGCTAGTTGAGCGAGGCCTCGCCGAGTAGTGGCAGGCTGGTTGGGCATCACGGCCTCGCCGAGCATAGCAGGCTTGTTGTTTGTTTGTTTGATTTGAGGTTTAACGTCCCCGTCAACACTGTAAAGGTCATTTTGGAGACGTTGTTTCCAATTTTGTAGGACTTTTACCCGACATCGAGATGAAATGACATCTCAAGCCCTGTCACCCAATGAAACCAATATGGTTTATTAGCATGGACGGTCCACCTCGCACCGCGGTTCCTGGACAGGCTAAGAACCCCTAAGCGGTTTACCAGTACTAGTGTGCTGGCCTGATTCAGCTCTGCGTGGAAGCATCGTGCAGCCCATATATTTCTTCAAGCCCCAATGGGCGGGGGCGATGCAGGCTTGTTGAGTGAGGCCTAGCCGAGCAGTGGCTGGCTGGTTGATTTAGGTCTCTACGAGCAGTCGCAGGATAATTAAGTGAGGCCTCGCCGAGCAGTTGCGGGCTGGTAGAGTTATGCTCTGATTAGTTACAGTCTGGTCAGTTGAGCGAGGCCTCGTCGAGTAGTGGTAGACTATTTGAGTGAGGCCTCGCAAAGCAGTGGCAGGCTAGTTGAGCGAGGCCTCGCCAAGTAGTGGTAGACTGGTTGAGCGAGGCCTCGCCAAGTAGTGGTAGACTGGTTGAGCGAGGCCTAGCCGGGCATTGCAGGCTTGTTGAGTGAAGCATCGTCGAGCAATGACAGGCTAGTTCCCGGCAAAGGCAGTCTGTTTGAATGAGGTTCCCCATAGTAGTTGATTTGTTTGTTTGATTCGAGGTTTAACGTCCCCTCAACACTGTATAGATCATTTTGGAGACATTGCTTGCAATTTTGTGGGACTTTTAGCCGACATTGAGATGAAATGACATCTCAAGCCCTGCCACCCAATGTAACCAATAGGGTTTATAAGCATGAACTCGCACGGCTTTGTCTAGGCAGGCTTAGATCCACTAAGCGGTTTACCAGTACTTGGAGTGGAAGGCTGGTTGCATGAGGCCTCGTTTAGCAGTAACAGGCTAGTTGAGTAAAGACTCGCCGAGCAGTGCAGGCTGTTCTAGTGAGGCCTTGTCGCGTATTGACAGGCGTATTAAATAAGGCCTCGCCAAACAGTGGCAGGCTTGTTGAGTGAGGCCCTGCCGAGTCGTGGCAGGTCAGTTGAGTAAAGCCTCGCCGAGCAGTGGTAGGCTAGTTGAGTGATGTTGTGGTAGGCTGGTTAATTAAGGAATCACCGATCAGGAGCCCGCTTATTGAGTACGGCTTCGCCAAGCCATGGAAGAAGGCTGGCTGAGCCGAGCAGTGTTAGGCTAGCTTGTGGGGTGAGACTTACCGAGCAATGGCAGGCTAGTTAAGTGATGCCTCGGCGATCAGTGGCAGGCTGTTGAGTGAGTCGAACCGAAGAAGGCTAATTGAGCGAGACCTTTACCGAGCAGTGGCAGGCTAATTGAGTGAGGCCTGCTCGAGCAGTGAAAGGCTGGTTGAACGAGGGCTGGTCGAGTAGTGGCATGCTGGTTGAACGAGGCTTCGCCAAACAGAGATAGGCTGACTGAGCGGTGGCTCATCGAGTGGTGGCGACTTGTTGAGCGATGCCTCGCCGGTCACTGGCAGACTAGTGGACACAGGCCTCGACTAGCAGTGACAAGCTCTCTGAGCGAAACCTCGCTATCCGAAGACATAATTTCTTTCGGCGGGTTCATGTTATGTAAAGAGATTGTTTGATTGTTTGCATAATAGAATATAGAACATACTGGAAGAACGTCATGCGACTATTTTTCACAGAATGTTATTACTTACTAAAATTGTTTCCAAGGCGAGGGAACTCTAAGGCGAGGAAACAGAAACGCCCGGGCTTCTATTACTACTACTACTACTACTACTACTACTACTACTACTACTACTGCTGCTGCTGCTGCAGCTGCTGCTGCAGCTGCTGCTACTGCTACTGCTGCTACTACTGCTACTACTGCTACTGCTGCTACTAACGACTACTAGTCTTCGACTATTTAAACCGATTCTACAATAAATAAATCAATAAATAAATAAATAAATGTGGTCTGCTCAGTTTTTTTGTTGTTTTTTTTGTCAAGAGTCTAGAGAGACAGCTCGGCAACAGGATACAGTTGTAAAATGGATGTTTTGTTTCTAATATCACCACACCCATAATTTATCACTCTTTCCCTTTTTGTAATACAGTCAAATATAAGAATAACAACTTCACTCCTACACCATTTGCAGTATATTTTATTCGTGACCGTATATTTGATATAGTTCTTATTTCTGCTTCAAACATAGATTGTTGGTGCTCCTTAGAACTGCTTCATTAAGGTTTCTCTAATGCGTACCCGCAATCTGTGTTTTTGAGCAAGATTAAAATCCTCGTAAGTCCCGCTTTTCTCCCTTACATGGTCGTTCATTGTAAATCTGATGCAATATTGAGGCCGCATAATCCAAACTGCGATGATTAAAAAATATTCGAGAATTTTAATTGGCTTGCCACTTAAGGTATATCCAATACATATATTTGGAAGTTTCGATACAACCACGCAACCGGCAAGTTAGCAATAGGCCTTCTCTCAGATGTTGATGTTGTTTGAGGCGAATATCAAATACGTGCCAAAGCTTTGTAGCACCGTTCTGAACTTTCCATCACGTGATTCACGTAATTCAAACCAAAACAGCCAGTCCCTTGCAATTTAAATTTTCGAGGTTCTTCTGAGTAAAACAGTAAGAAATTACTCACCCACATATAAAGCGGATGACCACAGTTTAAAGGAAAGATTTTTCTTGCTCACGCTTACTCTTTAAAGGAAAGCATTTGTTTAATTTAAAGGAAAGAGCTATTCTTTTTTTTTTTTTTTCTTTTTGAAGGAAAGAATTTGCTCCTAGAGAATTATATTCAAAGGATTTGCTCGCTCATGGCTACTCTTTAAAGGAAGAAGAGGGGAGGGAGCAAACTCTTTCCTTTAAAGAGTAGCCCTTTTAATGCTGAAGAATCGCCACACAAGTCCAGTCCATGTAAGTTTATTCGATCGGACAGGCTACATGTTTTAGTATTCCTTGTCAAAAGTCACGTAACTTGCCATCACCACATCCCAACGCCCCCACCCACCCCCATCCGACCCAACCACAAGCGACCCCAACCCCAGCTCAATGCGCTGGTGGTTCTATTGTCTCTTAAGGGGAATGGGAACACCTTCAGGGGGAGACAACTCCTGCAAAAGTATTTTTGTCTCCCATGTCAATAGGGGTCAACTCTTAAAGGAAAGAATTTGATCCAGAGGAGCAAATTCTTTCCTTTAAAAGTAGACCCCTTTTTCAGTGGGACAGGTCTTACAGAAAAGCGTACAGGAAGTCCCGAAAGTTGCTCCCTTTGAAAAAATGGCGAAAAATGTGCTAGGTGTTCCCATTCCCCTTAAGTCTGGGCTAGGAAAATGGTCCTGAAGGGAGCCTTAATATTGTTTCGTTAAAACTTTAAATTCCAGTACTTTAAACAAAGAGTGAAGGCCGTGACCAGACGTGATAGTCCAAATACAATGATGAAATAGTCCACATACAATGATGAAAGGGTCCACATGCAACGATGATATAGTCCACATGCAAATATGGAATTCTCCAAACAACCATGGAAGAGTCAATATACAATAATGGAAGAGTCAACATGTAATGATGGAAGAGTCCACATACAATGTTGGGATAGTCCACATACAATCATGGACTAGTCCACATTCAATAATGGAAGTCCGCATTCAATGATGAAAGTCACCATACAATGATGGGCGAATCCATATACCATGATGGAATAGTTCATATACAATGATGGAACTGTCCACATACAATGATGAAAGAGTGCACATACAATGATCGAAATGTCCACATAAAATGATGGAAGAGTCTACAAACAGTGATGGAAGAGTTCACATACAATGATGGAAAATCCACATACAGTGCTGAAAGACTCCAAAACCAATGATGGAAGATTTCACATTCAATGATGAAAAAATCCACAATGATGAAGGAGTCCTCATACAATATAAAAAAAATCCACATACAATGATGGAAGAGTCCACATTCAATGATGCAGAGTCCACATACAATGATGAAATGGGCGAATACAATGATGAAAGAGTCCACATACAATGATGGAAGAGTCCCTATGCACTGATGGAAAAGTCCACATACAATAATGGAAGAGCCCACATACAATGATGAAAGAGTCCGCATACAATAATGGAAGCTAACACATACAGTGATGGAAGAGTCCACATACAATGATGGAAGAGTCCACATACGATGATGAGTCCACATACAATAATGGAAGATTCCACATACAGTGATGGAAGAGTCCACATACAATGATGGAAAAGTTCACAACAAATGATTGAAGATTTCACATTCAATGATGAAAAAGTCGATGGAGGAGTCCTCATACATTATAAGAAAAGTTCACATACAATGATCGAAGAGTCCACATACAAGGATAGGAGAGTCAATATACTAGAATGGAAGAGTCCACGTACAATGATGGAAGAGTCCAGATACAATGATGGAAAAGTCCACATACAATGATGGAACAACCCACATTCAATGGTGTAAGTGTCTACGTACAATGACCGAATAGTCGACAGACAATGCTAAAAGGGCCACATACAATAACGGAAGAGCCCTCATACAATGATGGAAGAGTCCACATTCAAAGACGGAGTAGTCCACAAACATCGATGGACGAATAAAAAACAATGATAGAATCGTCCACATACAATGATAGAAGAGTCCAATACAATGATGGAAGAATCAAAATTCAATGATGGAAGAGTTTGTATACAATGATGGAATAATCCACATATAATGATGGAACAGACCACATATAATGATAAAAAAGAGTCCGTAAACATTGATGGAATAATCCGCATACAATGATGGAATAGTCCACATGCAATGACGTAAGAGTCCAAATACAAAGATGGAAAAGACCACACATTACGGAAGAGTCCACATACAATGATGGAAGTCCACATACAATGACGGAACAGTCCACATTCAATGATGTAAGAGTCCACATGCAATGATCGAAGAGTCCATATACAGTGGAGGAACAGTCCATATTCAATGATGTTAAGAATCCACATACAATGACGGAATAGCCGACATGCGATGGTGGAAGAGTAAACATAATGTGACCGAAGGGCCACATACTATAATGGAAGAGTCCACATACAATAATGGAAGAGACCACATTCAAAGACAAAATAGTCCACATGCAATGACTGACGAAGCCACAAACAGTAACGGAATCGTCCGTATTCAATGATGGAGTCTAAATTAATGATTGAAAAATCAAGATACAGAGATGGAAAAGTCCGCATACTATGATGGAAGAGTCCACATACAATGATGGAAGAGTCTATATACAATGATGAAAGATTCCACATATAATGATTGTAGATTCCATATGGAACATTCTCAATACAACGATGAAAGAGCCCACATACAATGATGGAAGAGTACACATTCAATGATGAAGAGTCCAAATACAAGGATGGAATAGGCCACATACGATGATGAAGGAGTCCACATACAATAATGGAAGATTCCACATACAGTGATGGAAGAGTCCACATACAATGATGGAAGAGTCCACATATAATGATGGAAGAGTCCACATACAATGATGGAAGAGTCCACATACGATGAAGAAAGAGTCCACATACAATGATGGAAGAGTCCGTATGCACTGATGGAAAAGTCCATATACAATGATGGAAGAGCCCACATGCAATGATGAAAGAGTCCGCATACAAAAATGGAAGATTCGACATACAGTGATGGAAGAGTCCCCATACAATAATGAAATACTCCACATACAGTGATGGAAGAGTCCCCATACAATGATGGAAGAGTCCACATACAAAAATGGAAGATTCCACATACAGTGATGGAAGATTCCCCATGCAATGATGAAAGAGTCCGCATACAAAAATGGAAGATTCCTCATACAGTGATGGAAGAGTCCCCATTCAATGATGGAAGAGTCCACATACAATGATGGAAGAGTCCGTATGCACTAATGGAAAAGTCCACATACAATGATGGAATAGTCCACATACAAAGATGAAAAACTCCGCATACAATAATGGAAGATTCCACTTACAGTGATGGAAGAGTCCCCATAAAATGATGAAAAAGTCAACATACTATGACGGAATAGTCCACATATAATCATGGAAAAGTCAACACTCAATGATAAAAGAGTCCGCATACAATGACCCAATAGTCTATGTACAATGATGGAAGAGTCCACATACAATGATGGAAGAGTCCACATACAATGATGAAGGTGATGGAAGTGTCTAACATACAATGATGGAATAGTCCACATACAATGATGAAATAGTCCATATACGATGATGTAGGTGATGGAAGCGTCCACTTATAATGATGAAACATACGATGATGGAATAGTCCACATTCAATGATTGGACAGTCCACTTAAAATGATGACCGTTTTGGAGAGATGAAAGCGTACACTATGTCACAAGGATGTGTTATCATAATGCAAAAGAAAGTCTAAGCTTGCTGTCAGTCTAGACAGTGTCTAGTGCAGCTACCGAATAATTACTTCCACAGCTGCCGAGTAAAATGCATAAAGTGGCAGTAGAACACAATAAAACACCAGATGTTGCTAAAAGATAAACTGGTGCTGTAAACAATGCTTCGCTTAGGTAGCTTACTATATCACTACTTTAGACTTGGGGCTAAGTGGTCTTCAAGGTCAAACAACCCAGAAAATCCCTTTTTATACATCACAGAATTGTTTACACAAAAAAAGCAATACAATCTTGTTTGGGTGAAATTAACATTCAGAGATCAAGACTAAAGAGACGTTTACATATTTGTTTGTTTAAAGGGACTTTCATTTGATATAAAAAATGTTTTTTAAAAAAAAAAAGTAAATGTAAGGACTTGGGCAAGTCTAATCACAGCGCTTCTCAGGGTTATTGAGATATACATTATTTATAAGACATAGATTATTGTTACTCGTTAGAACCCCTTCAACCGTAGCACCCACAAATGTTTGGAACAAGAATAGGAAAATTATAACAACTTTTCAACAGAAAAATAAACGTAAGAATGCACTATATCACACGAATGTGTTGTGGTTAGGAGCACTCAAGGAATTGCAACACCAACGTACTTCTCTGCAGTCTGTTCAAGATCCACATTGTTTGTTAAGACATTCATATAGGGTAACTTGGATAATTACTTATTAATAATGCAACATATCTCTATTACTCCCCTATATCTTCATAATTATTATTATTGTAACTGTTTCTTATTATCAATATAAACTAATCCACTCTCACTTTACCAAGAAGCCTCCGTGGTGTAGTGGATAAGCTACTCACCTCATAAACAAGGGGTCGTGGGTTCGACCCCGGACTCCTACAGACTTTCGGATAAGTCTTTAAACCGAGGTCCCGTCTCAGAACGACTTTAGCTGTTGGTGGGCCGTAAGACACACCCACTCTCACTTAGCCACACCCCCCCCCACACACACACACATATGGTTAGCAACTCCAACACATTGACCCAGTACAGATAATATTTTTTTTACACAACACCCTGACATGACAACGATAAGTATAGCATAGCTATCAATAGCAGTTTCCTGGATTTCGTACAAATCAGTGAATAGTCACGTGAACATTAGCAAGGTAAAGATACGGCGCTTGCGTGGGGGGGGGGGGGGGGGGGGGTCTCTGTTATAGTTACCAGAAGTATTGTTACATGTTAAGGGAGAAAAGTTTTTGGGACTTCCTGTTTGCCTTAAGCCCCTATTCAAATGAGGTCAGCTACTCTTGAAGGAAAGAATTTGCTCCTTGGGAGCTATTGTTTTCCTTTGACACCTGTTGACAAGGTTAACACAATTTTTGAAAGAGTTACCTCCCCTGAAGATGTAGCCATTCCAATGAATATGAATTCTGTTCGATCACGTCTTACTAATAATTTAGTCTATGTTCGAGTTTCTGCCGGGTAAGAGAGTTAATATGTGTAGAAAAAATAGACAAGAAGGGTATTAACTAACCCCTAACCCCTAACCCCCACCCCCCTCCCCCTCCATAGTTTTGTGGCCTTATGTGGTGGAGGACACCGGAGTACCCGAAGAAAACCGACACCATTGGACAGGCAAACACTAACTTGCTACATGAAAAAAAAAACGGAATCGAATCAGGGTCGCAGCGATAACAAGCGAGGGACATATCCCTGCCCCCTAAATGTGTTTACACAGATAATGCAGCAGAGTCTATTAAAGCTGGCCCAAGGGCTTCTTATGTGCTATTTGGCTGACCACTGAGGGTCATAAAATCATTTTTCTTTACTCTCACATATTTTTCTTTATATTTGTAGAAGCAAAGATAAATGATCTTCAGTGATTCCAGAAATATCTTCAATGACGTACATTGTAGGACACGTGTGTTACAACGCATAATGTAGTAATGTAGTAATTTCTTCATTTTGATTTTTTTTACTACATTATTCGTTGGCATAGTCGACGCGAAATGAAGTAAAAAAATTATTTCATTTCGCGTTGATATGCACCATATCGACGAATAATGAAGTAATGATGGTAGAACATAGCTGTCTTCGAAAAGACTTAGGAAGCAATACATTTAAATTCCTTCAATTTAGACCACATTTGAGACGGTTCAAAAGTGGTCTTTAAGACCACAGTTGAACAGTCCAAAAGACGGTCTTCCACAAAAGCACACTGAAGGTCAAAATCACAAAGAAAATGTAGCTTTAACCTTCCAAATATGCTTTAAAAACAAAATTTGTATTAATTTTAGGTGGTCTTAATAGTGGAATTTCATTGTATTTGATTAAGCCAGACAGACAGACAGACAGACAGACAGAATGGACAAAAACTATATACCCCCTTGCATACTTCGTATGCCGGGGGTATAAATAGATGGGCTGCACGATGCTTCCACGCAGAGCTGATACCGCCCGTACATGAGTCCTCGTAATCTGCTTAGAAGGTCTAAGCCTGTCCAGGAAAACTGCTGCGAGTCGGCCCATCCATGCATATAAACCCTATTGCTTTTAATTGGACGGCAGCGATTGAGATGTCATTTCATCTCAATATCGGGTAAAAGTCCCATAAAATTTGAAGCAATGTCTCCAAAATGACCTAAATAGTCTTGACGGGAACGTTAAACCTCAAATCAAACAAACAAACTGTTGACGCATAATAAAGTAAAATTAAGTATGCCACCCATCGCCGCAAAATGAAATAATTCTTTCATTTTGCTCAAACCTCTTAGTATCGACGCATAATGAAGTAAAAACGACATTTTATTTCATTTCGCGTCGACTATGCCAACGCATAATGTAGTAAAAATTTCAAAATGAAGAAATTACTACATTACTACATTATGCGTTGTAACACACGTGATATAAAAATAACAGTACCACACTAAAAAAACTGACGTTTTTCCAGAATTTCTGAAGTCGCGATGGGATAGCACGTCTGTAGGAGGAGTTTGGAAAGAGCCCGTGAAATCGACACTCGTGTAGGGGTCCGCATTCTTCTTTCCTGCTCAGAAACATAGATTGACGCATCAGAAAAACCTATGAAAGAGTCATATGTTATTGTACTTCACCCATATTTGCCTAACCGCCCTTTTTGAGACATTGGCAAACAGTGCAGACCCAGATCAGACGCCGCAGAATGCGGCGATTGATCTGGGTCTACACTGTTTGCTTAAAGTATATACATTTTTGCCAAACTTACCGCAAATAAAACAAACCTGACACTCCTAAAATTGGAAATGGACCACTCCAAACTTATTATGTGGAAGTTTCCATTGTCATATAAGGGTTAATTTCTACTTCAAACATTCGTTAGAACGCAAAAACAATCTATCGAAAAGACCTCGTTTCTAAACCAAAATAAACAATGAGAACTGAAGTTAAAGTCAGTAGTGTTGTCTGTGCCAATATAAAGGAAACCAAAAAAAAAAAACTTCGAAAAAAGCTACTTCAAAGGACGGCCCCCGCCCATCGGGGCCTGAAGAAATAAATGGGCTGCATGATAATTCCACGCAGAGCTGAAACTGACAGCACACGAGTACTGGTAAATCGCTTATAGGTTCGAGCCGGTCCATCTATGCTTATAAACCCTATTGGTTTCATTGAGTGACAGGGCTTGAGATGTCATGTCATCTCAATGTCGGGTAAAAGTGCCACAAAAGTGGAAGCAACGTCTCTAAAATGACCTATAAAGTATTGACGGGGACGTTAAGCCTCCAATCACAAACTGTTTCAAAGGTATGTTTTTCTGTTTTTTCGTTCTGCGGGCCAACTCCCCACGTGTTCCAAACTCTCCTACATGAATGCCACTGTGTTTTCCAAAATAAAACATATCTGATCTACACTTGTCTGATTAGATTACTTATTCTTCATCTAATCTATCATGAAGCCAAGTGATGAATTTTCATATTAACCCATATCAGACGGGAACCCAAAAATGGGATATTCACGGGGAAACAGAGCAGGCCCAGATCAGATGCCACAGAACGCGGTGTCTGATCTGGGTCTTCTCTATTTGTAAAAAAAGCTTCAGCAAATATTACTTATAAATAAATACAAAATAAAATAAAATAAATAATAAAACCCGACATCACTAAAACTCGAAATGGTTCTATTCGGTTGAAAATGGTCGAATATAAAACCGTAAGTCTGAGCAACACGAATAAAGAGGCGAAGAAATAGATATTCTGTTTCACATTTTCTCGTAAATGTTTCGGTAGAATTCGTTAAAACACACTGTAAATAATTTCTCGTATAAATAGTGACAATATGTCTGAAAATGCGCCTAAATTCTAAGAAATGTTCACAAATATTTCTTACCTAGTTTTAGCGCCATGGTGATATTCCTCAGCAATAAAACAGGTATAAAAAGAAAACTGTAGTCATACGAAATATTGCTGCTTATATATATACGTATGCAAAATTCTAGAAAAGAATCTTCCAGCCGTATTTACTGTAATTATCGATGAAAAGTAGAGGTTTTCACATCTCGAAATATCCTTCAAACACAGGCTAATTGATCGAGGACCTTCTGTTCTTTCCGGACTTACCAGAATGAATCTTGAACAGTCCATCGGGTGGGGTGGGAGGGGGGGGGGGGGGGGGGAGTATGACTCTCTTTTACTGCTTATAATTTTTAATATACTCAGATTATAGAAACATATCATCCCTGCTCATAAATATTACAGTGCCAACCGGCACAGTGGCACTTCGATGACTCGAACCCCGAAAGCTCGTTTAACACGGCTTTTTTGAACGAGGTCTTGACTCCCGTGGAAAAAATATCACAACTGCAGGTATTAATTAATTAATTAAATGAATGTTGTGTGAACTCATTAGAATCGCATATATTTATCTTAACCTTTACCCTGCTGTAGGCGACAAGCCCTATCTTTGCAAACAGTGTAGATCCAGATCAGATGGCTTCTGAAGAAGCCATCTGATCGGGATCTACACTGTTTGGCATTCAGTTTATGAATTTGTAGCAATAAATTATATCAAGTAATTTGATTGGTTGATAGACAGAAATGGGTGTGGCTTAATTGAATATTCAGCAGGTTAAAGGTTAAAGAAATCGAGAAGATGCCTCCTCATCTGGAGCTGTACTGGGTCAAAACAAAACGTTGACTCAACGTTGAACTAACGTTGAAACAACGTTTTCAACGTTGTTTCAACGTTAGTTCAACGTTGAGTGCCTGCTGGGACGTTTTTGAGTCACTGGAGATTTGTTTAGAGAGTTCAAGAAAATAAGTTATAGGTTTAGAGAGAATTGTTGAAACTGTAAGTTGTGTATGTACGTACACAGAAGTTCAAAATGCATCGCTAGTCCTCGGTGCCACCCCGCCCATCGGGGCTTGAAGAAATAGGGCTGCATGATGCTTCCACGCAGAGCTAAAACCGACCGCTCATGAGTAATAGTAAACCGCTCAGAGGACCTAAGCCTGTCCAGGTAAAGTGGTGCGAGTCGGACCGACCATGCTTATTAACCCTATTAATTTCATTTGGTGGCAGGGCCTGAGATGTCGTTTCATCTCAATGTCGGGTAAAAGTCCCACAGAATTGGAAGCAACGTCTCCAAAATGACATATATTGTGTTGACGGGGACGTAAAACCTCAAATCAAACAAACAAATAGTCCTCGGTGATTCGAACTATCAATATCTTGAACAAATTAGTACTTTTTGAAAACACGCCTGTTCAAATACATTGTAATATTTACCGCCGAAAAAATAAAAAAAAAATCAGATGAAAAATTCTGCTATTTAGAAATTTCGGCTCAAAACATAGATCTCGGTGAGGCGGTCCTAACGAGTACCAACAACCTATGCTTTTGAGCATAAATTAAAACTGTTTTCCCCTCAAAACCCCAGTTTTACATTTAAGGGGGTCAACAACATACGGGCGTGTTTTCGTGATGATTCAAGTCACTGACTGTTTCCCCAAACAATAAGAGGAAGTACGGTAAGATGATGATGAATCTGCTGGAGGCATTTCGGGGGAGTGAAAGATGGTAAAGAAATAAATGATGAAACAGAGATAAGACGTGGATTGCTGGATGTATCAACTATGCTAAGCTCTTCTGTGATATATACCTTCAAAAATGATAGACTTGCAACAAAGCCGCTGGTTTAGAAGTCAGAACCAAAATTTATGGTATTTCCTAATTCAGGACCTTTATTGTCGTAAAAACTAAAAACACGTGATCATATTTCAGATTTCGCCAAAGAAAAAGGGTTATAGTCATCGTTTCAATACGAAAGCCTACTAGGGTCAAAATAAGATGAGAAAAAAATATATTTTCTCGTACAAACGAGAAAATTTCTCGTACGAACGAGAAACTTTCTCGTACAAACGAGAAATTTTCTCGTTCAAACGAGAAAAAATCTCGTACAAACGAGAAACTTTCGCGTAGGAACGAGAAAAATTCTCGTATAGACGAGAATTTTTTCTCGTTCCTACGAGAAATTTTCTAGTACAAACGAGAAAAAATCTCGTACAAACGAGAAAAAATCTCGTACGAACGAGAATATTTGGTCAAGGTAATGACTCAATTACTCCTAAGGCTTGTAAAGTCGATGATGGAAAACCATTATGTAGACAACCCATCATTATTATAATAACAGTTTTTGGGTCGATTGTTTTGTCAGTTGACCCAACGTTTAGCAAAGTAGTTGCTGTCCACGTGACTATGACTGATCTGTAGAAAATCCAGGTAACGGCAATTTATAGAATAAAGCTAGGCTATTCTCATCGCTGTGTTATCATTGTGTTGCGTACGAGGGTTATCTATAGAATCTGGTCAAGAATCATGTGTTAGGTTTGGCAAACAATGTATACCCAGATTATGTGTCGCAGAACGCGATGTTTGATCAATGTCTACAGTATTTGCTTACAGTACAGAAATATAAAGGTTAAACGAAATGGGCCAGGATCATTTTTACAGTTACATTTATTTACTTTATGCTTCCCCTTAAGAAGGGAAGAAACAAAAATAAATAAAACGTTGCTTCCAATTTTGTGGAATTTTTTCCCGACATTGAGATGAAATGACTTCTCAAGCCCTGTCACCCAATGAAACCAAAATGCTTTATAAGCATGGAATCCACTGCTTTGTCTAGGCTGGCTTAGATCCCCTGAGCGGTTTACCAGTGCTTGTGTGCGGCCGGTTTCTGCTCTGCGTGGAAGCATCATGCAGCCCATCTATTTCTTCAAGCCCCGATGTTATGTTATGTTGAGTTTCCAGATTCTTGTTATGAACAAGAAAAAATGTCGTACAAACGAGAAACTTTCTCGTACAAACGAGAATATTTCTCGTTCCTACGAGAAACTTTCTCGTACGAACGAGAAAAATTCTCGTACGAACGAGAAATTTAGAATTTTCTCGTTCCTACGAGAAAGTTTCTCGTTCCTATGACATTTGTTTCTTGTTCATACGAGAAATTTACCATCTTCTTAATTTAATTACCCCTTATCACCTCCTTTAAAATGGCCATTGATTCGGTGCTAGGCTTAGGAATCGGGGTCATTTGTATAATCCCTCTTTTGATACATATAGTTCGCCAACAAATAGCTGGCAGTGACGTAGCTGACTATTTGAGCTATTTTACCGTTAGCGCCATAAGCTTTGCACTGTTCAGAACAAAAACAAGTCGTGACGTCACTGTCAGCTATTCCTCGACGGACAGTACCTTTTTTGTTCAAACTGTTGTTTGTAGCCATTGCCTATGTGTACCTTTGACTGCCAAACTGCTGTTTGTTTGTTTTGTTTGTTTGAGCTGAGGTTTAACGTCCCCGTCAACACTGTAAAGGTCATTTTGGAGACGTTGCTTCCAATTTTGTGGGATTTTTACCGGACGTTGAGATTAAATGACATCTCAAGCCCTGGTGCCCAATGAAACCAATAGGGTTTATAAGCATGGACGATCCGACTCGTGCGCACCGCTTTGCCTGGGCAGGCTTAGATCCTCTAAGCGGTTTACCATTACTCGTGTGCGGGTCGGATTCAGCTCTATGTGGAAGCATCATGCAGCCCATATATTTCTTCAAGCCCCGATGGGCGGGACCGAACTGCTGTTTGTAGCCATTGCTTATATGTACGTAATATCTGGCATGCGAACACTCTGTTTCTTGGCGGAGATACCATAGCAAAAGGAGTCTTCGTGCATATGCACCCAGCGAAGTCTACCTTAGTAATTAAACCTTAGCCTGCCAATCACAACAATTGTCGTCTGCTTTGTTGTCTGCTTGTTACTTGTTGCAAACAATGTTGAGCAAGATACTGAAACTGACTGTAGTGGTGGTTTGAGTCCATACTGTTTGCCGGTATGCTTTGTTTGACGTACTCGTCATCTTTGAAGACACTGCTTTCATTTTGTGGGACCGTACCCGACACTGAGATGAAATGACCTGTCAAGTTCTACCGCCCAAAGGAACCGCTAGGCGTTTCGTTTGAATTGAGGCCTAACGTCCCCGTCAACAATAGTTAGGTCATTTTGAAGACGTTTCCGGTTTTGTGGGACTTTTACCCGACATTGAGATGAAATGACTTCTCAAGCCCTGTAGCCCATGGAAACCAATATGTTTATTGAATAGACGGTCCAACTCGCAACGTGCACCCTAAACTATTTCACCAAACTCCGATGGGCAGGGACCACCGATAGGACGGTCCGACTCGCACCAAAAAGTTTGCAAGATGAACCAGCAGACGACATTTTCAAATGAAGTTTATCATGGCATCTTAACTGTCAAACATGGGCCAAGTAACATCCATATACCGCAGAGAAAATTTCTCATTACTGCGAAAAATATTCTCGTTCGTACGAGATTTTTTTCTCGTTCATACGGGAAAAGTTCTTGTTCGTACGAGAAAGTTTCTCGTTCGTAAGAGATTTTCTCACAACAGTTGTCGACTGCGTTATTTAAAAAGCCATTGTTGCAAACAGTGTGTCCCTACTGTTTGTCTATATACTTTGTCTGTATGTTGAGGTTTTACATCCCCGTCAGCACTATTTAGGTCATTTTCAAGACACTGCTTCCATTTTGTGGGACTTTTACCCGACACTGAGGTGAAATGAAATCTCCTGCCCTACCGCCCGAAGGAACCGCTAGGCTAGGGTTTAACGTCCTCGTTAACAATATTTAAGTCATTTAGGAGATATTGCTTCCAATTTTATGGGACTTTTACCCGACATTGGGATGAAATGACATCTCAAGATTTTCCGGACAATGAAACCAGTAGGGTTTATATGCACGGACGGTCCGACTTGCACTACTTTACCTTGGCAGGCTTAGACTTTCTAAGCGGTTTTCCAGTACTCATGTGCGGTCGGTCTCAGCTCAGTGTTGAAACACCTTGCAGCCTAATCTATTTCTCTAGGCTCTGATGGCGGGGGCCACCGCAAGGGTTTAAGGAGCTGCCCGACACGTACCAAAAAGTTGCAAGATGAAACAGCAGACGACATTTTCACATGCAGTTTATCTCAGCATCTTAAGGGTCAAACATGGGCCAAGTGGCATCCATGTACCACAGCGAAAGTTTCTCGTTCGTACGAGATTTTTTCTCGTTTGTACGAGAAAGTTTCTCGTTCGTACGAGATTTTTTGTCCTAATAATTGTCGCCTGTTTGTTGTCTGTTACTTTAAAAGCCATTGTTGCAAACGGTGTGGAGCAAGATACTGCTCATGTACAAATGTAGTGGCAGTCTGGTATGGGTTCATACTGTTTGCCTGTTTGCTTTGTCTTTGTGGTGAGGTTTTGCGTTTGTTTGTTTGTTTGTTTGTTTGTATTGAAGATTAACGGCCCAGTCAACACTATTTTATGTCATTTTTGAGCCGGTCAGTTTACCAAACTACACTTTTCCTGAACTGGCTTATACGTAAGCGGTTAACCAGTACAGCGCACATTCTTTTGCCAGAAACTGACAACTGCCCTTCTTGAATAGTTTGATTTGATTTAAGGTTTAACGTCCCCGTCACCTCTTTGTAGGTCATTTTTGAGACGTCACCCTTCTTTAATCAGTGGAAGGGAGAGAATGACCGTAGAAAAGGTTTCATGATCAATCTCCACGAAAGAATGTTGCCGACGCCGGCAGGAATCGAACCCGCGTCCTCCTGAACACCAGTCCGACGAGCATCCGACTGAGCTACCGAGGCCGGCTTGAGGTTTTACGTACCCACCATTTTATGAAGACACTGCTTCCATACTGTGGGACTTTTATCCGACATTGTCATGAAATGACATGTTAAGCCCTACCGCACAAAGGAACCCGCTAAGCTTTTCATTTGAACTGACGCTTACCGTCAAGACTATTTAGGAAATTTTGGAGACGTTGCTTCCAATTTTGTGGGACTTTTATCCGACATTGAGCTGAAATGACATCTCAAGCCCTGCCGCCCAATGAAACCAATAGGGGTCAAATGCATGGCCGTTCCGACCCGCAACACTTTACCTGGACAGGCTTAAATCTTCTAAGCGGTTTTCCAGTACTCATTTGCGGTCAGTTTCAGCTCTGCGTGGAAGCACCTTGCAGCCTCATCTATTTATCCAAGCCCCGGTAGGCTGGGTTTAAAAAGCGGTCTGACTCACACCAGAAAGTTAACAGACAACAATTTCATATGTAATTTATCTTAGCATCACTATGGGCCAAGTGACATCCATGTCCCATAGAGCAAAGCCTCTGATCAGACTGCGCAAATGCATAGACTGATCTGAGTCTTCACTGGATGCACATGTACAACAAAATTTCTATGAGAAATATTCTCGTTCGTACGAGATTTTTTTCTCGTTTGTACGGAAAAGTTTCTCGTTCGTACGAGATTTTTTCTCGTACGTACGAGATTTTTTTCGTTTGTACGAGAAAGTTTCTCGTTCGAACGAGATTTTTTCTCGTACGTACGACATTTTGTCTTGTCATAACACCAACACGGGTATTGATTAACGTGGCGTTTTACAACGGGTAGAAGTTAATTGACCCTTTCACCTCTGAGTTTCTGCGGTGAATTCTTCCATCTTTGTACATGTATTTGGAATCGTCCATACTTGTATACAGGAGGTTGAGATGAGACCAATAGCAGGATAGCAACTGGTGTTCGTGCTGGTAAGACGGCTCATTATGAGCGTCTTATCTGGATCTACACTGTTTGCAAAAGTATCTGTACTGATATACAGGGTTGAAAGGGTTAAAGGTCGGTAGATGTAATGAAAGCATGCGTACGTGTGTATATGTTTCAAGAAATTTCAAATAATAAATAAATAAATAAATGTGATGATAGCATATGAACCAGCCCTTTGTTAAATCTAAAATAGAAAATTGCATTTGTTCATACTGAATCTACAACTTTATTTATTCATTTATTTATTTATTTATTTATTTATTTTTGTTTGTATGAGCATAAAATAAATAACTGCAGAAGAGCCGATAGCTCAAGTTTCATATTGATCACTAGCGACAGGGTCAGTTTTATCCACTGCAACTTAATTATTTATAACCAAAGCATTGACAGCACTGGTGGGTCGATTGTTTTGTTTTTTTTTGTTTTTTTTAATGGTAGGCTGGAAAAATGATCCTGACCCATTTCGTTTGACCCTTAAATTCCCGTACTGTAAGCAAAAAGTGTAGACATTGATGAGACATCGCGTTCTTCGACACATATTCTGGGTCTACATTGTTTGCCAAACCTGACACATGATTCCAGTCCAGATTCTGTAGACAACCCTCGTACGCAACACAATGATATCACAGCGATAAGAATATCGCAGCTATTTTCTATAAATTACCATTTTCTACAGATCAGTAATAGTCACGTGGACAGCAACTACTTCTGACAAATCAATCGCACCAATCACTGTTATTATAATAACGATGAGTTATCTACAAAATGGTTTTCCATCATCGACTTTACAAGCCTTAAGAGTAATTGAGTCATTATTTTGACCAAATATTCTCGTTCGTACGAGATTTTTTTCTCGTTTGTACGAGAAAATTTCTCGTTTGTACGCGAAAATTTCCCGTTTATACGAGAATAATTCTCGTTTGTACGCGAAAATTTCTCGTTTGTACGAGAATATTTCTCGTTTATACGAGAAAATTTCTCGTAGGAACGAGAAAAAAATCTCGTTCGTACGAGAATTTTTCTCGTTCCTACGCAAAAGTTTCTCGTTCGTACGAGGTTTTTTCTCGTTTGAACGAGAAAGTTTCTCGTTTGTACGCGAAAATTTCTCGTTTGTACGAAAATATTTCTCGTTTGTACGAGAAAATTTCTCGTTTGTACGAGAAAATATTTTTTTTTTCTCAACTTATTTTGACCCTAGTAGGCTTTCGTATTTCAACGATGACTATATAACAATATTATTTTTCCTGGGCACCTGTGTGACTAAGATTGGAGGTTTTGAGCTGAGTCCAAATTATGTTTCGTTTCACCTACCGTAACCCTAGATTTAACCTGGAATGCACTCGATTTTTATATTAACCTTATTCTACCTAAGCAAACAGTGTAGATCATCCAGGTCAGATGGCTGAGTGAGTGAGTGTTTGAGTTTTACGTCCCACCAACAGCTAACGGAGACGGGACCTCGGTTTAAAGACTCATCCGAAAGTCTGGAGAAGCCCGGGATCGATCCTACGACCCCTGGTTTACAAGGCGAGTAGCGTAACCACTGCACTGCACGGAGGCTTCTACCAGATGGCTGATGAGGTCATGCAATGTATAAATTGAATGAAAACATTATATCTAGTAATTTGACTGGTGGATAGTCAGGAATGGGCGTGGCTACATTAATGTATTCATAAGGGTTAACCCATTTTAGACGATACACCACAAACTATGTCAATGGCTCAGTGAAGACCCAGATCAGACGCCGCGTTCTGTAAATTTCAAGATGTTCAAGATAAGACGCTTTTTTTCATCAGAAAAGTACTGATAGTTTATTACTATTATTATTATTATTGTTATTATTATTATTATTATTATTATTATTATTATTATTATTATTATATAATTATTATTATTGATATTATTATTATTATTATTGCCAATTGTTATTATTATAATTATTATCATTTTTGCCTGAAAACATACGTAGAGGGAACTCATTATATTATAAGAAGCGCCTCAATGACGCGCTTCTATATAATAAGTACCTACAATGTATGTTGTAGTGGGAACTCATTATAGAAGCGTGAGTACCCACAATGTATGTTTTTTGGTAGAAAAAAAATATGTGAGTACCCCCTCTCATCTGGGGCTTTCATTACGTGATCAAGTCCGTGAAATGAATACCCCCTAAACCCCACTTTATATAGAGAAAACTGGGGTTTAAGGGGGTAAACATTATTTTTCTTATTTTTACTCCAAGACATAGGTTGTGGGTACTCGTTAGAACCGCCTCAATGAGGCGGTTCTAACGAGCACCCACAACCTATGTTTGTAGTATTTATTAGAAAAATATCGCATATTTTAATCAGAAAAGTAGCCATTTTGGAGATGTGAAAAAATGCATTATGTCATACGGGTGTGTTATCGTAATGTTGTTCAATCCAACATGTTAACAACTCTGCGTTTTGATGACCCCTCTTTTGTTTGTTTGATTTGAGGTTTAACGTCCCCGTCAATACTGTAAAGGTCATTTTGGAGACGTTGCTTCCAATTTCCTGGGACTTTTACCCGACATGGAGATGAAATGACATCTCAACTTATGACCCCTCTTAACCTCAATTTACATAGATAAAAATTGGGTTTATAGAAGTATAAATCATTTTCCTTTTTTCACTTATAAACATAGATTGTGAGCATCCATAGTCTGTGTTTCGACATAAGAAAGATATGAAAAAAAAAATCTTCGGAAAACAATGCTAGTTCTTGAAACATGAAGCCATTTCAGGACACGTACTTTTTTTTTTACGTAACACCGTTTTCAAAATGGACGTCTACTACATTAAGGCAAAAAGTTTTATTCAAAACGAAATGAGTTAAGCTAATGACATTATGTGTGTCTGGTAGCTTTGTACAGAATGATGAGATTCTAAGCGTTGTTTGTTTGATTTGAGGTTTAACGTCCCCGTCAACACTGAATAGGTCATTATGGAGACGTTGCTTCCAATTTTGTGGGGCTTTAACCCGACATCGAGATGAAATACAATCTAAGACCACCGATAGGGTTTATATGCATGGCTGGTCCGACTCGCCCCACTTTTCCTGGGCAGGCTTAGAACCTCTTAGTGGTTTACCAGTGCCCGTGTGCGGTCAGTTTTAGCTCTGCGTGGAAGCATCATGCAGCCCAATTTATGTCTTCAAGCCCCGATGGGCGGGGTCAGTTTTAACAAGCCAACCTTGGGTTAAGGCTTCATTAACCGAAACAGTTTTTTATGACCCGTTTGCATTCTCTAGATTGTTGTCACTGCCCTCAAAGCTCGGGCCTCAAATTTTAAACATCAATTGTTCTGTTCTGTTGACTAAAATTAATGGCATGGCCCGGATTTCATCACGAAAATACGCCTATGTAATTTTGACCCCCTTAAACCCGACTTTTATATAGTAAAACTGGGGTTTGCAGGGGTATAAATTTTTTTCTTATTTCTGCTCAAAAACATAGATTGTGGGTACTCGATAGAACCGCCTAATTGTTTGGAGCGGAAATATGGAAAATAATAGAACTTTTGTCTGAAAATTTTCATTTTTTGGTGATAAATTTTTCCTATATATCTGAATAGGCGTGTTTTCGTAATGTCACGCCCTTCCGACAACGACGTCACACGGAGACAGAACATCACATCACGTGAATACTCTGTAAACCCCGCTTTATACAGAGAAAACTGGAGTTTAACCCTTTTTGTACCAAATGGAATCTTCCTTATATATAGCAGGAGTTCGTTTCAAAATTTAGGGGTGTCAGGTTGTGTTTTCTTCAAAATTTATTTGGAAATTGACTGAAATTTTAGCAAACAGCGAAGGCCCTGATCGTCTGATCTGGGCCTGCACTGTTTGCCAGGGTACCCGTTTTAGTGTTGCTGGTACTAAATGGGTTAAGAGTCCAATTTATTCACCTTACCTTGCCGAGAAACATATACGAAAACACGTCTATCAAAATAAATTGAAAAATCCCCCCCCCCCACACACACACACACACACACCACCACCAAAAACAAATTCTGATGTTTTTCTTATTTCTGCTCATCTCGGTTCTAACGAGTACCCACAACCTATGTTTTTGAGCAGAAATCAGCAAAATAATGTATACCCTGTAAATATAAAAGTGTGATCAAACGTGTTTTCCTGATGGTACTCGTTACAACCGTGCCTATGTAGCCGGCCTTGGTAGCTCAGTCGACTGGTCATCAGGAGGACGCGAGTTCGATACCTACTGGGGTCGGCAACATTCTTTCATGAAATATTTCCTACGGTGATTCTCTCCCCTCTGCTGATTCAAGGTTTCTGGCGAAAGTATGTGCACTTTACTGGTTAATCGCTTAAGCCTTCCCATGTAAAGTATGGATATGTAGATTGACCGGCTCAAGAATGACCTAAATAATCTTGACTGGACCGTTAAACTCCAACAGAAACAAACAAACAAAACCGTCCGTATGAGGCAGTTCTAACGAGCAAAAAGAATCTAATGCGAAATAATATCGCACAAATTTATAAAGAAAACGTGTTTACCTCACGGTCGTTGCTTTTGTAACTCTTTTAAAGAATGTTATCATTAGCCCGACTCTCTTATAACAGTCTCCATCAGTTCAATATGCCTCATCAGGCATAAACTGTGAATGTGTATGAGCAATCAACCTCGTGTAGGGACAACGTCGCAACAACGTTGCTTAATTAAACGCCATGTGTCAATTTCAGGTCCAGGTTAAATGCAACTTTAGTTTACATGCTATATATATGTATACTGGAAATCATTGGGTCGGTTTTATGGGATTTTAAAGCCCAATGGGCTCGGTTTAGAGGCTACTGGAGCCCCTTGGGATCGGTTTGGGATCAGTCTCTTTGATTGGGCCCGCTAAAGAAGCTACGGACGCTCCTCCGGCCTGGTTTAGAGCTTTGAAAGTCCCTTGTGCTGGGTATGGAGACTACTGGGTTCCCTCGGGACCTGTTTAGAAAGGTCAGAGGCTTCTGACGCCCAACAGGCACATGACGTAATTGTGACGTCACAACTACGTCGGTGCAACATTATGACTTTTATGCAAAGTCACATCTACGTTGATTTGACGTTGTCCGAGCGACGTGTGCCTGCTGGGCGGTATAGAGGCTTTTGAAGTCCCTTGGGCTCGATTCAGAGGCTACTGAAGCACACGAATGTAGGACGATTTGGCCAGCGGACGATTTGGCCCGTACGATTTGGCCTAGGACAATTCGGCCTAGGACAATTTGGCCAGCCAAAAACATTGGGTAGGACAATTTGGCAAGATTAATATAATGACTAGTTTAAACTGAAAATGTAATGTTTTAGGTTTGTTTTTAATATGCAGTAATGTTTGAATATGTGGAAGGAACATTTTTAAGAAGATTTTAAACAATTAGGGTGTTTTGTTGTTGTTGTTGTTGTTTTTAAACTATAACTTTTGGCCTGAGATATTCTTTATGAGAAAATTAATAATAATGGTTAACTCTAATCCCCACAAACACAAAAAATACAATACAATAAAAAATAAAATAAAAAAATAAATAAATAATATGCTAAATAAATTTAAGTTTTGTTTAAAGTGGCTGGAAAACAAGATTAATTACATGTTCTTGTATTCATGGTTAATTGGCTAACTGATTGGCTGACTGGTCTTGGTTCCTTGCTTTCTTAATTAGCTATTCCACACTTATTTTGTTGGTTTTGTTTGTTTGTTTGTGTATGCATTGTAATTTTTAGTTATTTGTTGGAATACAAGATAAATTAGTTTTTGTTGGAATACTGAAAGATCATAGAAAATCAAAAGGTTTTCTTTGTTTCTTGTGCCATAAACAAAGTGCAATATAAAGTACAGGTATCATGATTTCATGAAGTTAGATTTCAATGATTCCATGCATGTTTAACAATGGAGATCACTACTACTAATATGACCTAAATAGTGTTGACTGGGATCAGATACTATAAATGAGTAGAAAATATGTTATGATGTGTGATAAAAATTATATATTGTCAAAAGAAGAATCTGCTCAAACTGTGCAATTTTCTCTTATGCCAATCTATGGTTTTCACTCATCAAAGCCAAGAAATGACAGATGAAATCACTGAAAAAAACATGAAATATTTGATGAAAATATGTAGCCAAATGAAAAAAAAAGTGCTAATGAAATGATTGATAGAATAAGAATTGGTAAAACCGCTAGGAGAAATCAATTTGGCCAAATTGTCCTACCCGGTATTTTTGGCTGGCCAAATTGTCCTAGGCCGAATTATCCTAGGCCAAATCGTCCGGGCCAAATCGTCCGCTGGCCAAATCGTCCGCCCACCGAAGCACATAGGGGCCAGTTTAGAGGCTTCGCAAGTCCCTTGGGCTGGGCCTGGTCAACACATCACGGGTGCATCTTTACTAGGGCCCTTTGTCCCAGTTTAGAGGCTACTTGAGTCCCTTGGAATCGGTTAAAAGGCTTCTAAAGCCCCATTAGAGGGTTCTGAAACCCCTTGGCCCTGTGTAGAGCCCTGGGCCCGCTTCCGAGAGTCTCTGTCGGAAAATGGGATATGTGTCGCCTGTCCCCCTATCCAGGTGGTATTTACACGTGGTTTTATTATTCATATTAAAACAGAATTGCCATCAGCGGAACACGTACATATCTCAATATGAATTTCGCGAACTATATGCTCCCTGTTAACTACTGATACTAATAAGTGTCCTTAATGAAGACTTTATTTGGGGAAAACTGTTTTACTACTTTTTATTTATCATTGCTCCCATACTTAGATTGTGGGCACTTGTTAAAACCGCTTCAATAAGGCAGTTCGGACGAATACCAACAAGCTATGTATCGAATATAAAAAAAGAAAAATGTCACAAATTTTCATGTGAAAGAAATGAAGATAAATATGAAGATGAATCGAAGCATTTGCATTATGAAATAAAAAAAAAATGTAGGTGCGTTTAGCCTGCAACATACAACATTAAATATACACTGCAGGCACAAAACGTTGACTCAACGTTGAACTAACGTTGAAACAACGTTTTCAACGTTGTTTCAACATTAGTTCAACGTTGAGTGCCTGCTGGGATATATGCAGGCCCCTGTGACTTTAACCTTGACAGCGCCGTTGACCTTAACCTTTCCCCCAAAGGTGAAGGTACTTCTGACATACCTGATAAAAATCCAGACTTTATGGAAACGTTAAATATATCCAAGAAACAAAAAGAAAACTACGCACTAAAGATCAGGTTCAGTCAATATTTATATATATATTCTGTATCCATGCTGTTACAAGTTAACTTAGTACATTACATACAAGAAAATTGGCCTCGAAACAATCACACCAACCAGGGAGCAAAGACGTTTTACATACTTTTCTATTTAATCGAGAAAACCTACTCAGGGCGCTCATTAGAAGCGCCTCTGTCTAACTAGTAAGAAACATACACGAATTGTTAGAGAAAGATGGAAAATAACTGTCAAAATATTGACTTCAACTGGAGTTCTGGCAGACACAGTCATTAACATCCAGAATCATTACAGAATTTTCTGGAATCGGAATGTTTTACTATCTAATCTGGCCTGGAACTGGACTGGAAGTATCCCATCGAGCGTGTAACGTCTGGGCAACGGCGTACCAACGTTGCATCGACGTTGATACGACGTTGCCTAAACGCTGTGTGCCTGATAAGAGGATCCCAACTTATGATTAACGTGGATGTACTTTCAGGGTAGGTAAAAATGTTCCACTTAATATTAAAAGGGTCTACACTTAAAGAAAAGAATTGGGGTCTACTATTTGATAAGATCGTACTAACCTGCTTTGGCTTCAGTATTTGAGGTTTAACGTCCTCGTCAACAGTGAATATGTCATTTTGGAGACGTTACTTCCAATTTTGTGAGACTTTTACCCGACAATGAGATGAAATGACATCTCAATCCCTGACGCCCAATGAAACCAATAGCGCCGCTTTGTCTGGGCAGACTTAGATCATCTAAGCGGTTTACCGGTACTCGTGTCCGGTCGGTTTCGGCTCTGTGTGGAAGCATCATGCAGCCTATCTAATTCTGCAAGCCCCAATGGGCGTGGGCCTTTGGCTTTAGTAGGTCAAGGGCTTGTTGTGCTTGCAGCAGATGCGGGATGGTAGCTGTTTTCTCTGCCACTCTTTTTGTAATGCCCCAGCTGCTTGTGGACTCGGTCGTTCATCCATCGGCCGTTGTCACTTACTGTCGGGGACAATCTCATTAAGTACAGTAAAATTCCTTAATTAAGGCCACCTTTGGGACTGTTCAAAAGTGGTCTTGAAGACCACTTTTGAACAGTTCTAAAGGTGGTCCCAGACCAGAGGACTCTGTGTGCAAAAAAAACACGAAGAAAGAGTAGCTGCATCCTTCTAAATAAGCTTGTTAAAGCAGAAATAGCCGTAATTTTAGGTGGTCTTAATAGCGGAATTTTTACTGTACTTTGAAAACAGCTTAGAGGGTCCAAGCCTGTCCAGGAACAGTGGCGGTAACTGATCGGCATGACCTAAGTTTTTTAATATGCCGTAAAAACCAAAACACATAACAAAACTATTGGGTGAAATAAATTATTTCTTCCAAGGGAAGAGATCGCTGTTTCAGACGGGATACGCTTCGGGAAAGCGAATACTAGTTATCTCTCACGACCCCTGGCCCGGCCGTTATAAAACTTTTTTCATGCTCAACTCAGCTGAGCATGAAACTTGTGGTGCAACTAATAATTAAAATACATGTACTAAGAAGTTGAGCGATTTTTCTTTTTCAGACAGCAGAAAACGTTATTTGTCCTGCTCACAAATTTTAAAATGCCAAAAATTGTTGGCATTTTAAAATTTGTGAGCAGGACAAATTCCATGCTCAAATGAGTTGAGCATGAAAAAATGTTTTATAACCTCGGGGCCGGATTTATGAGGCGAGCAGCGAGATGGCCCTGATCGATCCCGAATCGCTCAAAAATGAATGGTCAAAAATAGAAATTTTTGATAATCAAAAGGATGATGGTACGATCTGACCCATTTTCGAAGTCGGCCAAGATTTTATACATGTCATTGTTATCTGCAAGTTCCATTAAAATCCAACAAAAACTAAAGCACCTACGCTGTTCACAGTGTTAAAAATGGCCATTTTTGATAATCAAGGGGACATAACTCTGTTAGTATTGGTCCGATCTGATCAATATTCAAACTAGTCCGAGACTGTATGCTACTGATTGTACGACTTGACCCATTTTTAAACTCGTCCGAGATTATGCATGTCATTGTTATCTGCAAGTTCCATTATAATCCAACAAAAACTAAATAAGTTACGCTGTTCACAGTGTTAAAAATGGCCATTTTTGAGAATCAAGGGGACATAACTCTGTTTATTATTGGTCCGATCTGATCAATATTCAAACTAGTCCGAGACTGTATGCTACTGATGGTACGATTTGACCCATTTTTAAACTCGTCCGAGATTATGCATGTCATTGTTATCTGCATGTTCCATTAAAATCCAACAAAAACTAAAGAAGCTAGGCTGTTCACAGTGTTAAAAATGGCCATTTTTGAGAATCAAGGGGTCATAACTCTGTTAGTATTGGTCCGATCTGATCAATATTCAAACTAATCCGAGACTGTATGCTACTGATGGTACGATTTGACCCATTTTTAAACTCGTCCGAGATTATGCATGTCATTGTTATCTGCATGTTCCATTAAAATCCAACAAAAACCAAATGAGCTACGCTGGTCACAGTGTTAAAAATGACCATTTTTGAGAATCAAGGGGACATAACTCTGTTAGTATTGGACCGATCTGATCAATATTCAAACTCGTCCGAGACTGTATGCTACTGATGGTACGATTTGACCCATTTTTAAACTCGTCCGAGATTATGCATGTCATTGTTATCTGCATGTTCCATTAAAATCCAACAAAAACTAAAGAAGCTACGCTGTTCACAGTGTTAAAATGGCCATTTTTGAGAATCAAGGGGACATAACTCTGTTAGTATTGGTCCGATCTGATCAATATTCAAACTAGTCCGAGACTGTATGCTACTGATGGCACGATTTGACCCATTTTTAAACTCGTCCGAGATTATGCATGCATGTCATTGTTATCTGCATGTTCCATTAAAATCCAACAAAAACTAAAGAAGCTACGCTGTTCACAGTGTTAAAATGGCCATTTTTGAGAATCAAGGGGACATAACTCTGTTAGTATTGGTCCGATCTAATCAATTTTTAAACTCGTCCGAGACTGTATGCTCGTCAATGTTATCTGCAAGTATCATGAAGATCCAGCAAAAAAGAACGCTACGCTGTTCACTATCATCTTTCCATAGTAAGCCTGTGGGACCTATCAACTGCCATAACAAACACACTTCTGGAGCAATTTACCTAAAATACATCTGCAAGCATGCAAGCAACCCCACCCCCCCCCCCACACACACACACCCACACCCCACCCCCAACCAAAGACATCCTACAAATATTTTTTGCTTGACACATCTGCTTGCAGGCTGCAAAGATATTCCAGTTTGAAAGCGTGGACGACGTGCGAGACAGACGACGGACGACAACGGAGGCTACCATCCTATAAGCTTCCCCGAAGCCTTCAGCTCAGTTGAGCTAAGTGAGCTAAAAAGGCTTAATGCATTCTCCGACCAAAAACACCCATATAAGGTAAGTGACTGTTGGCATATTAGAATTACGTACTCGCACAGCTGAAGTATAGTATACCCAAAAATGTTTTCTTCAGGATGTTGTATGTTGGTACTTTGCTCGTTTGTTTGTTTGTTTTGAGGTTAAACGTCCCCGTCAACACTCTATACGTCATTTTGGAGACGTTGCTTCCAACTTTGTGGGACTTTTACCCGGCATTGAGATGAAATGACATCTCGAGCCCTGTCGCCCAATGAAACCAATAGGATTAATATTTTATAAGCATGGACTCGCGCCACTTTGCCTGGGCAGGCTTAGGTCCTCTAAGCGGTTTACCAGTACTCGTGTGCGGTCGGATTTCAGCTTTGCGTGGAAGCATCATGCAGCCCATCTATTTCTTCAAGCCCCGGTGGGAGGGGGGCCATACTCTTTTCTTGCTTTTCCAAGAACACAGGATTTGACACATCATGCCATAGAAGACAATTTGCTTGAAATATCAAATCCTGTTCCATAGGAGACAACTTGTTTGAAGTGTCAAATCCAGTTTTCTACAAAAATTGCACAGCATGAATTCATTGAAAAGGTTTGTGATATGAATGATGAAAAACCGTGATCAATTACAAAAATATGGAAAAGCTCATACAAAGAACAATAATAATGCAAATAAATTACAACAGGAAAAAAATGTCATTTTAGAGACATGCCAGACACCATTTGTTGCATAGACCTATTGTAAAACCAGGCTACAGATTTTTTTTTTGTTTGTTTGTTGGTTTTACGGTCCTTTCAAGATTTTTTCACTCATATTGAGCCGATCGTTAATCAGAGGTGGGCGAAAACCATGCAGAATTTGACGTCTCACATGTGACCCGAGCGAGGCTCGAACCCACAGCGGTGAGAGACCTAATGATTATGAGTCAGCGCTGTTATCCACTAGGCCACGGAGGCCCGTCAGGCCATAGTTGAGAAGATGTCTTGTGAACATAATTGAGCCAGTGCATGACAAAACCTACAATAAGACACGTTCGCCCAACGAAGACTCAGATCAGCCTGCGCATCCGCGCAACCTGATCAGAGTCTTCGTTGTGCGCTCTAAGGATATAGCTAAGAGCTCAATTCTCCTTCATGCAGCAAGAGAAGTCTCTGATTAGTCTATATCAGGCTGATCTGAGTCTTCGATGGGCGCACATGTCTTATTGTAGGTTTTGTCGTGCGCTGGCTCATATAATCATTGTTATCCCTCATGGGACACATTAACTGCTGCTGTCACAGAACAAATCCTTTAATTTCTACTCTAATTCCATTAGAAGCCAGCAATTTTGGCAGGATTAATTTCAGCAATTTTCCGGAGATAAAACAATGTCGATTTTACCAACAAACTTTGGGATCGAGCCATTTCAAATTGTAGGAGTATCATGTTTGTTTTGTTTGTTTCAAGTTTCACAAAACTGTCGCGGTAAAACTTCAGACATTCCTGCAAAAAAGTCCCGAATACACACAAACTTGGCCTTTGGCGTATCTTATTCTGTGTTAACCCAAAAAGGATGTCAAGCCCATCAAAGTTTAATAAACTGTAAGGAACACCCCAGCAATATATCCTTGCAAGTTTGATAAAAATCCGCCAACCTGATCATTAGACATCGCTCAAAAAGAAATCCATCAATCCAACCCCGACACTTATTCGAACGGGATCCCCATCGAAAAAAAGACAATGCCCTGACCACGTGGAACGCGGGCAGCCGGGTGGCGGAAGTTAGAGCTGTGGTTTAACCCTTGTCATGCTGAGCCCGGGTATGCCTTATTTTTCAAACAATGCAGATCCAGATCAGATGGCTTCTGAAGAAGCCATCTGATCAGGATCTACATTGTTTGTCTTTCAGATTGTGAATTTGTTGTAATAATTTGCATCAAGTAATCTGATTGGTTGATAATCTGTCGTGGGTGTGTCAGCATCTGGAACAATCTTCGTCAGATAAGTATGGGAGACAAATTTGCATTAATTGATTAAAATATTCAGCAGGACAAGGATTAATATTTAAGTTAACATTTTTCATATTCCTGAGCAAAAACAAGCATATTATAGCGATCTGCGTGAGCCGCGACAAAACGAAAATGTATTACTACGCTTGCGCACACTAAGACAAAATGCAACATATGCATCCATTGAAAATCATAACACAGTCCCTGTCATCATCAACAAGGTATCCATATGGCGCACAGCAAAGACTCATCAGACTGCGCGGATGCGGTCTGATCAGAGCGCTGGGCGCACATATTGAAAGTAAGATTTTCGCTTCATCCTGTCTATATTTGAAGTTATGGAGAAATATGACAATAACACAAAATATCATCAGTCTGACAGTATCACAAAGTGTCATCAGCCTGATGGTTGCACAAAATATCATCCGTTTTACAGAATCAACAGCATCACAAAGTATCATCAGATTGACAGTATCACCTGACAGTATCAGCAATATACCCAGTATCACGAAGTATCATTAGTCTGGCAGTAAAACAAAGCATCAGCAACCTGACATTTACCAAGTATTATCAACCACGCAGTATCGCAAAGTAGCGTCAGTCTGACAGTATCGCAACGTTTTATCAGTCTGACAGTTTCTCAAAGTTGTATCAGTCTGACAGTATTGCAAGTTTTATCAGTCTGACAGTAACACAAATTATTATCAGTCACGCAGTATCGCAAAGTATCATCAATCTGACAGATTCGCAAAGTTTTATCAGTCTGACAGTATCGCAAAGATTTATCTGTCTGACAGTATTGCAAGTTTTATCAGTCTGACAGTAACACAAATTATTATCAGTCACGCAGTATCGCAAAGTATCATCAATCTGACAGATTCGCAAAGTTTTATCAGTCTGACAGTATCGCAAAGATTTATCTGTCTGACAGTATTGCAAGTTTTATCAGTCTGACAGTAACACAAATTATGATCAGTCACGCAGTATCGCAAAGTATCATCAATCTGACAGATTCGCAAAGTATCATCAATCTGACAGTTTCTCAAAGTTGTATCAGTCTGACAGTATTGCAAGTTTTATCAGTCTGAAATTAACACAAATTATTATCAGTCACGCAGTATCGCAAAGTATCATCAATCTGACAGATTCGCAAAGTTTTATCAGTCTGACAGTATCGCAAAGTTTTATCAGTCTGTCTTTGTTTGATTGTTTGATTTGGGGTTTAACGTCCACGTCAACACTAGTTAGGTCATTTTGGAGACGTTGCTTCCAATTTTGTGGGACTTTTACCCGATATTGAGGTGAAATGACATCTCTAGCCATGCCATCCAATGAAACCAGAAGGCTTATATGCATTGGACGATCTGACTCACACCGCTTTGCCTGGGCAAGCTTAGTCCTTCTAAGCAGTTTACCAGTACTCGTATGTGGTCAGATTCAGCTCTGCGTGGAAGCACCATCCAGTCCAATCTATGTCTCCAAGCCCCGATGGGCGGAGGCGAAATTTATCAATGTGTCAGTATTGCAAAGTTTTTATCAGTCTGACAGTATCGCAAATTATCATCTGTCTGACAGTATCGCAAAGTTTTATCAGTCTGACAGTATTTCAAAGTTTTATCAGAATGTCAGTATTGCAAAGTTTTATCAGTCTGACAGTATCGCAAAGTTCTATCAGTCTGACAGTATCACAAAGTTTTATCAGTCTGACAGTATCGCAAAGTTTTATCAGTCTGACAGTATTTCAAAGTTTTATCAGAATGTCAGTATTGCAAAGTTTTATCAGTCTGACAGTATCGCAAAGTTCTATCAGTCTGACAGTATCGCAAAGTATTATCAGTCTGACAGTATCGCAAATTATCATCGGTCTGACAGTATCGCAAATTATCATCGGTCTGACAATATCGCAAAGTTTTATCAGTCTGACAGTATTTCAAAGTTTTATCAGAATGTCAGTATTGCAAAGTTTTATCAGTCTGACAGTATCGCAAAGTTCTATCAGTCTGACAGTATCGCAAAGTATTATCAGTCTGACAGTATCGCAAATTATCATCGGTCTGACAGTATCGCAAATTATCATCGGTCTGACAGTATTTCAAAGTTTTATCAGTCTGACAGTATCGCAAAGTTCTATCAGTCTGACAGTATCGCAAAGTTCTATCAGTCTGACAGTATCGCAAAAGTTTATCAGTCTGACAGTATTTCAAAGTTTTATCAGAATGTCAGTATTGCAAAGTTTTATCAGTCTGACAGTATCGCAAAGTTCTATCACTCTGACAGTATCGCAAAGTATTATCAGTATCATCGGTCTGACAGTATCGCAAATTATCATCGGTCTGACAGTATCGCAAAGTTTTATCAGTCTGACAGTATTTCAAAGTTTTATCAGAATGTCAGTATTGCAAAGTTTTATCAGTCTGACAGTATCGCAAAGTTCTATCAGTCTGACAGTATCGCAAAGTATTATCAGTCTGACAGTATCGCAAATTATCATCGGTCTGACAGTATCGCAAATTATCATCGGTCTGACAGTATTTCAAAGTTTTATCAGTCTGACAGTATCGCAAAGTTCTATCAGTCTGACAGTATCGCAAATTATCATCGGTCTGACAGTATTTCAAAGTTTTATCAGTCTGACAGTATCGCAAAGTTCTATCAGTCTGACAGTATCGCAAAGTTCTATCAGTCTGACAGTATCGCAAAGTTTTATCAGTCTGACAGTATTTCAAAGTTTTATCAGAATGTCAGTATTGCAAAGTTTTATCAGTCTGACAGTATCGCAAAGTTCTATCAGTCTGACAGTATCGCAAAGTTCTATCAGTCTGACAGTATCGCAAAGTTCTATCAGTCTGACAGTATCGCAAAGTATTATCAGTCTGACAATATCGCAAATTATCATCGGTCTGACAGTATCGCAAATTATCATCGGTCTGACAGTATCGCGAAGTTTTATCAGTCTGACAGCATTGCAAAGTTTTTGTCAGTCTGACAGTATCGCAAAGTATAATACTATAAGCCATTTCTGGAAACTTTGACATTCAGTGCCAGTAAATGCTTACTTTAAAACCAAATATGATACAGGCGACGTTTTGACCTCAAGTTTGAAAAGGTTTGGGGCATATTGGTTTGCCTTTGTTCGTCTGTCCGTCCGTCCTTCCCTACGTATAAACCGATGATTTAGGGGGTCAAAATTTGGACACTTTGCCATTTAAGTAGACATAAAAGAAATTAGCCACATACAGGGTCAATTTAGCCACATGAGTATGAGTTAAGGCCCTTTGTGAATTTGGACATTTATATATTGTCAGCACCCTTAAAAACTGATGAATAGGTAGTGATGAGTAAATGACCTGATTAACTTTTGAGTTTTGAAAATACTGAGATATGGCACTTTGTAAATTTAGGCATTTTACCATACTTGTAGGGAATTTGAGACACTGGGTTGAATTGTACATGGATAGGGTATCCTATATAAAATTAAATAATATTACAAAAATTCGAAATGTTTATTACCCTAGATCTCTACTCAATGGCGGTTTTAAATTTAAATGTATTGAGCAAATTTTGCAAACTAAAGCGAAAGACGCTGAAGACGAATCAGAGTTGTCTTCTTCGGAGATGGACTTTCTTTGGGATTGTTTCACTTGTATCAAGCCCATCGTTTAACGTCGGAGTAACCGGGCTTTCCATTGTATACTGTGTTTAATTTGTATGATGACTGCCCGTAGGTGACTAGCGTCCCAAAAAAGGGACAGTCACAAACAGTGAAGACCCATATCAGATCCCGGATCAGACGCCACATAATGGAAGACTTTCATTCTGAAAATGTGTATTGTTTGATGCGATTTTAACGAGTAAATACAACATACTCGAAATGTAAGCCTGTTGTTGTTGTTTTCTAGTTTCCCCGTGTCGCGGGTCGTCAGCTGGTGGAGTCCCAGGGAAAGAATCCATGCTGGCACTACACGGTAGCCGTTCGGTGGTACCCCTATTTCCCGTTGTCGGTGAATAGGGAGACCATCGCTCGGTTCCAGCCCAATATAAGCCTGCCCAGGAAAAGTGTGGATAGGTAAACTGACCGGTTCAAAAATGAGCTAAATAGTGTTGACTGAGCCGTTAAACTCCAATACAAACAAACAAACAAACAACATACTCTAAAAAGGTGAGCCTCCAGATCTGATGCTATGATTACTATGGTTCTCAATCACGGACTCGAACTACCCCAACACATATTGTGGGCACTCATTAACTTAAGTATAACCGAGGACACGACTATCCAAATATATTAAATATTTGTCATAAAATAAATGAAAAATTTAAAATAAACATCGACAGGTTTCATAATTCTGCTCGAATTATAGTTTGTTGTACTCGCTAGATCCGCCACGACGAGGCGGTGTAACGTAAAAAAAATGGACCGTGAAAAAATGCGACATTTCCGCCACTGCGCATGCGCGTTGCTAAGCGGGCGTTAACCGATTGTTTAAGGCGGGGCTTACACGATAAACAAATCAATAGTCACATTTTCAATCTTCCTTGAATGAACTATTGCCCAGCCTGCCAAAAACATCGGACCAACGTCGGGTCGACAGCGATACGACGTATCAATGTTGTTTTGCTCTCAGCCCCATATTGGCCGGCTATTGCGTAATAGCTGGGAAGTATACGATTTACCATGCAATGAAAGTTTCACCTCTGTGACTGTTACTGACATTTTGCTCTTGAACAGCAGTTGTCAATTTCTGGCGTAAGAATGTGCTGTGTGCTGGTTAACTGCTAACGTATAAGCCTGTCAAGAAAAAGTGTGGCTAGGTAAACTGACCGGCTCAAAATGACCTGAATGGTGTTGACTGGGCCGTTAAACTCCACTACAAACAAAGAAAAAAATGTTGTTTTTTATTATTAAACCTCTACCTCTCCCTCTGTTTAGTTTAGTATTACACTTCTCTGAGTATTTCTCCAATCCATCTGGGAGAGGAATTATGATTTTGTTACCTCGAAAATTGTGTACAGGTGCCAAAAAAAAAAAAAAAAGTATCGATGCAATTTAAAAAGTAACATTAACAACGAGAAGATCCTGCATATGCTGAAGTATAACGAAACATCCTCACCCTGAGTTATGTAGAAGAGCTATTGATCAGTACACATGAGAAACAGTAAATTTGCAGCCTGCGTGGAAAAGGAGATAGACGTGTAAAAAGTAGATAAGGCATCAATCCGTGAAAAAAGTGGACATGCGTGAAAAAAGTGGACATGAAGAAATGCAAAATAAAGGAATGAAAAAGATGGATGTGCGTGAAAAGGGTTGAAATGGTACCAGTCCGTGATAGCAGAAGATGTGCGTGAAAAGGATAATCCCGAAGGAAAATGTACACTGACGTGAAAGAAAAACAGATAAGGCAACAATCCGTGAAAAAAGTGGACATCCGTGAAAAAAGTGGACATAAAGAAATACAAAGAAAAGGAATGAAAAAAGAAGATGTGCATGAAAAGGGTTGAAAAGGTACCTGTCCGTGAAAGATGCAGATGTGTGTGATAAGGATAATCACTAAGAAAAATGTACACTGACGTGAAAGAAAAATAGATAAGGCACCACTCCGTGACAAAAGTGGACATCCGTGAAAAAAGTGGACATAAAGAAAAAAAAGAAAAAGAATGAACAAAAAGATGTACGTGAAAAGGGTTGAAAAGGTACCTGTCCGTGAAAGAAGAAGATGTGCGTGAAAAGGATAATCACGAAGAAAAATGAAAACTGACGTGAAAGAAAAATAGATAAGGCAATAATCCGTGAAAAAAGGAGACATAAAGAAATGCAAAATAAAGGAATGAAAAAAAAGAAGATGTGCGTGAAAGGGGTTGAAAAGGTACCAGTCCCAGGAAGAAGAAGGTGCGCTTGATAAGGATAATCACGAAGAAAAATGTAGACTGACGTGAAAGAAAAACAGACAAGGCAACAATCCGTGAAAAAAGTGGACATGCGTGAAAAAAGTGGACATAAAGAAATGCAAAATATAGGAATGAAAATAGATGTGCGTGAAAAGGGTTGAAAAGGTACCAGTCCGAGAAAGAAGGAGAGGCGGGTGAAAAGGATAATCCCGAAGAAAAATGTACACCGACGTGAAAGAAAATCAGAAAAGGCACCAATCCGTGAAAAAGTGGACATGCGTGAAAAAAATGGACATAAAGAAATACAAGGACAAGGAATGAAAAAAGAAGATGTGCGTGAAAAGGATTGAAAAGGTACCAGTCCGCGATAGAAGAAGATGTGCATGAAAAGGATAATCACGAAGATAAATGTACACTGACGTGAAAGAAAAATAGATAAGGCAATAATCCGTGAAAATAGTGGACATCCCTGAAAAAAGTGGACATAAAGAAAGACAAAGGAAAGGAATGAAAAAAGAAAAGGTGCGTGAAAAGGGTTGAAAAGGAAAGCAGAAGATGTGCGTGAAAAGGATAATCACGAAGAAAAATATACAATGACGTGAAAGAAAAACAGATAAGGCAACAATCCGTGAAAAAAGTAGACATCCGTGAAAAAAGTGGACATAAAGAAATGCAAAATAAAGGAATGAAAAAAAAGATGGATGTGCGTGAAAGGGGTTGAAAAAGTACCAGTCCGTGAAAGCAGAAGATGTGCGCGAAAAGGATAATCCCAAAGAAAAATGTACAGGGGCGTGAAAGAAAAATAGATAAGGCACCAATCCGTGAAAAAAGTGGACTTCCGTGAAAAAACTGGACATAAAGAAATACAAAGAAAAGGAATGAAAAAAAAGAAGATGTGCGTGAAAAGGGTTGAAGAGGTACCTTTCCGTGAAAGAAGAAAATGTGCGTGATAAGAATAATCAAGAAGAAAAATGTACACTGACCTGAGAGATAAATAGATAAGGCAACAATCCGTGAAAAAAGTGGACATCCGTGAAAAAATGGACATAAAGAAATGCAAAATAAAGGAATGAAAAAAGAAAATGTGCGTGAAAAGGGTTGAAAAGGTACCAACCCGAGAAAGAAGAAGATGCGCGTGATAAGGATATTCACGAAGACAAATGTACACTGACGTGAAAGAAAAATAGATAAGGCAATAATCCGTGTAAAAAGTGGACATCCGTGAAAAAAGTGGACATAAAGAAATACAAAGAAAAGGAGTGAGTGAGTTTTAGTTTTACGTTCAACCAACAGCTAAGGTCATACGGAGACGGGACCGCGGTTTAAAGACTCATCCGAAAGGCTGGAGAAGCCCGGGATCGATCTTGCGATCCCTGGTTTACAAGGCGAGTAGCGTAACCACTGCACCACGGAGGCTTCTACAAAGAAAAGGAATGAAAAAAAGATGTGCGTTAAAAGGGTTGAAAAGTTACCTGTCCGTGAAAGCAGAAGATGTGCGTGAAAAGGATAATCACGAAGACAAATGTTCACTGAAGTGAAGGAAAAACAGATAAGACAGCAATCCGTGAAAAGAGTGGACATGCGTGAAAAAAGTGGACATAAAGAAATGCAAAATAAAGGAATGAAAAAAGATGGGTGTGCGTGAAAAGGGTTGAAAAGGTACCAGTCCGTGAAAGCAGAAGATGTGCGTGAAAAGGACAATCCAGAAGAAAAATGTACCTTGACGTGAAAGAAAAATAGATTAGGCACCAATCCGTGAAAAAAGTGGACATAAAGAAATACAAAGAAAAGGAATGAAAAAGAAGATGTGCGTGAAAAGGGTTGAAAAGGTACCTGTCCGTGAAAGAAGAAGATGTGCGTGATAAGGATAATCATGAAGAAAAATGTACACTGACGTGAAAGAAAAATAGATAAAGCAATAATCCGTGAAAAAAGTGGACATCCGTGAAAAAAGTGGACATAAAGAAATAGAAAGAAAAGGAATGAAAAAAGAAGATGTGCGTGAAAAGGGTTGAAGAGGTACCTTTCCGTGAAAAAAGAAAATGTGCGTGATAAGGATAATCAAGAAGAAAAATGTACACTGACCTGAAAGATAAATAGATAAGGCAACAATCCGTGAAAAAAGTGGACGTCCGTAAAAAAGTGGACATAAAGAAATGCAAAATAAAGGAATGAAAAAAGAAGATGTGCGTGAAAAGGGTTAAAAAGGTATCAACCCGAGAAAGAAGAAGATGCGCGTGATAAGGATAATCACGAAGAAAAATGTACACTGACGTGAAAGAAAAATAGATAAGACAAAAACCCGTGTAAAAAGTGGACATCCGTGAAACAAAGTGGACATTAAGATATACAAAGAAAAGGAATGAAGAAAAAAGATGTGCGAGAAAAGGGTTGAAAAGGTACCTGTCCGTGAAAGAAGAAGATGTGTCTGATAAGGATAATCACGAATAAAAATGTACACTGACGTGACAGAAAAAATGATAAGGCAACAATCCGTGAAAAAGTGGACATGCGTGAAGTAAGTGGACATAAAGAAATGCAAAATAAAGGAATGGAAAATGATAGATATGCGTGAAAAGGGTTGAAAAAAAAACCAGTCCGTGAAAGGAGAAGATGTGCGTGAAAAGGATAATCCCAAAGAAAAATGTACACTGACGTGAAAGAAAAATAGATAAGGCACCAATCCGTTAAAAAAGTGGACATCCGTGAAAAAAGTGGACATTAAGAAATACAAAGAAAAGGAATGAAGAAAAAAGATGTGCGTGAAAAGGGTTGGAAAGGTACCTGTCTGTGAAAGAAGAAGATGTGTCTGACAAGGATAATCACGAAGAAAAATGTACACTGACGTGACAGAAAAAATTGATAAGGCAACAATCCGTGAAAAAAGTGGACATCCGTGAAAAAAGTGGACATAAAGAAATACAAAGAAAAGCAGTGAGTGAGTTTTAGTTTTACGTCCCGCCAACAGCTAAGGTCATACGGAGACGGGACCTCGGTTTAAAGACTCATTCGAAAGTCTGGAGAAGCACGGGATCGATCCTGCGATCCCTGGTTTACAAGGCGAGTAGCGTAACCACTGCACCACGGAGCCTTCTACAAAGAAAAGGAATGAAAAAAAAAGAAGATGTGCGTGAAAAGGATTGAAAAGGTACCAGTCCGTGAAAGCAGAAGATGTGCGTGAAAAGGATAATCACGAAGAAAAATGTACACTGACGTGAAAGAAAAACAGATACGGCAACAATCCGTGAAAAAAGTGAACATCCGTGAAAAAAGTGGACATAAAGAAATGCAAAGGAAAGGAATGAAAAAAAGAAAAGGTGCGTGAAAAGAGTTGAAAAGGTACCTGTCCGTGAAAGCAGAAGATGTGCGTGAAAAGGATAATCCAAAAGAAAAATGTAGACTGACGTGAAAGAAAAATAGATAAGGCACCAATCCGTGAAAAAAGTGGACATCCGTGAAAAAAAGTGGACATAAAGAAATACAAAGAAAAGCAGTGAGTGAGTTTTAGTTTTACGTCCCACCAACAGCTACGGTCATACGGAGACGGGACCACGGTTTAAAGACTCATTCGAAAGTCTGGAGAAGCCCGGAATCGATCCTGCGATCCCTGGTTTACAAGGCGAGTAGCGTAACCACTGCAACACTGAGCCTTCTACAAAGAAAAGGAATGAAAAAAAAGATGTGCCTGAAAAGAGTTGAAAAGGTACCATCCCGTGAAAGCAGATGATGTGCGTGAAAAGGATAATCACGAAGAAAAATGTACACTGAAGTGAAAGAATAACAGATAAGGCAACAATCCGTGAAAAAAGTGGACATCCGTGAAAAAAGTGGACATAAAGAAATACAAAGGAAAGGAATAAAAAGAAAAGGTGCGTGAAAAGGATTGAAAAGGTACCAGTCCGCGATAGCAGAAGATGTGTGTGAAAAGGATAATCACGAAGAAAAATGAACACTGACGTGAAAGAAAAACAGATAAGGCAACAATCCGTGAAAAAAGTGGACATCCGTGAAAAAAGTGGACATAAAGAAATGCAAAATAAAGGAATGAAAAAAAAAGATGGATGTACGTGAAAGGGGTTGAAAAAGTACCAGTCCGTGAAAGCAGAAGATGTGCGTGAAAAGGATAATCCCAAAGAAAAATGTACACTGACGTGAAAGAAAAATAGATAAGGCACCAACCCATGAAAAAAGTGGACATCCGTGAAAAAAGTGGACATAAAGAAATACAAAGAAAAGGAGTGAGTGAGTTTTAGTTTTAGGTTCCACCAACAGCTAAGGTCATACGGAGACGGGACCACGGTTTAAAGACTCATCCGAAAGGCTGGAGAAGCCCGGGATCGATCCTGCGATCCCTGGTTTACAAGGCGAGTAGCGTAACCACTGCACCACGGAGGCTTCTACAAAGAAAAGGAATGAAAAAAAAAAGATGTGCGTGAAAAGGGTTGAAAAGGTACCAGTCCGCCATGCCCTGTTATGGTGAAAACCTTAAAAAATCTTCATCTCCGGAATCACCTGACTGATTGTCTTGAAACTTGGTTTATAGCATCAGGTGATTGAGTAATAGCAAATTTGCACAGGAGTCAGGGGAGCGACCAGGACCTCATGGGCCTCTTGTTTTTTGTTTTTTGTTGTTTTGCTTTGATTTTTCTGCGGCTTTTCCCTCTGTTTCTGTCGAATGAATGTGCACTGTACTGGTCAACCACTGATGTGCATGTCTGCCCAAGGTAAGATGGCCTGCTCGGCGTTGTCTCAATGGTGTTGACAAGGCCGTTAAACTTCACACAAACTGCCGAACAAAAACTCGGACCCCGTCCATCAAGGTTGGCAGAATAGATTGGGCTGCATGATGTTTCCATGCAAGGCTGAAACGACTGGTAAGCCGCTTAGAGGGTCTGAGCTTGCACAGGCAAAGTGGTGCGAGTCAAACCATCCGTGCATGTTAACCCTATTGGACTAATTGGGCGGCAGGGCTTGAGATTACATTATATCTCTATGTCGGGTAAAAGTAGCAACGTCCCAAATATGACCTATATAGTGTTGGTGGGGACGTTAAACATCAAACAAACGAACGAACAAAATTACTAGCAGGTATTTGGTTATCTTGCACTCTCATTGCGTTTTGTCAATAATAAAACAGTGTATATACTGCCTTTTTGGGGCCTTCATGGTCTAGTGGGTAAAAACTTTGACTCTTAATCACCTTGCATGTGTGACGCAAAGTAAAGGTCATATATTTTTCAGGTACTCCAGTTGTCGCCCACCGTTAATTAACGGTCTGCTCGAAAACCTATGGGTCTTTAAACCAGAAAAATCGCCTGGTTTTACTCATACGTAGTGTATAAGGCCTTAGACGAATTGAACATAACAGCGCAGTAAAAGATATGTGGCTCGTACAAACAATATGTGAAGAAACCTTGGCAACAGGCTGATTTTAGGCTATATACAGTGATTCTGAAATGTCTCGAAAAGGGATGGCGGGTTTACCACGGATAATTCGAACTCGTTCTTAGGCCCTAGAGAATTAATCCCATAGCTTCCGTTAGGTTGTCCATATATAAAGAATAGTTCATTTTGTCTAAAAAGGTATGTTGCGTGTAATCACCAGACTCGCCTAAGCATTCCTTTAACCTTAACCCTTTTTGTAGCAAATGGAATATTCCTCCTTATATATAGCAGGAGTCCATTCCAAATTTAGGGGTGACAGGTTGTGTTTTCTTCAACATTTATTTGGAAGATGGCTGAGCTTTTTGCAAATAGTGTAGGTCCCGATCAGATGCCGCGTTCTGATCTGGACCTGCACTGTTTGCCAGGTTGCCAGTTTTAGGGTTTCTGTTAACTTAGAGAAGACTGCAAAGATATCCTCCTCTCATCACCATTATATATCTCAAGACCAGGGCCCCCGCCCATCGGGGCTTCAGGAAATAGATGAGCTGCATGATGTTTCCACGCAGAGCTGAAACAGGCCCTACACAAGTACTGGTAAACCGATTAGAGGTTCTAAGCCTGCCCAGGCAAAGCGATGCGAGTCGGTTTCATTGAACGACAGGGCTTGAGATGTCATTTCATCTCAATGTCGGGTAAAACTCCCACAAAATTGGAAGCGAAGTCTTCAAAGTGACCTATACAGTGTTGACGGGGACGATAAACCTCAAATAAAACAAACAAAGTTATACCTATATTTAAGTTTACATTGACGGACGGCGATTGACGCCGCCATTTTGAAAGTGGCGCTGCAGTGTCAGACGTAACGTCTTTCGCAACGCACTTAAAAATTGTGCCATTTATTTACGTATTCTTGACCTTTAATAGTGGAAAAGAAATTTAAAGTAAAAACTAATATCAACTGTCATTTTGGCATCCAAAAGTCGTGATTTCTTACCCTAAACGACCCGCGTTAGATGGAGGTCTCGTAACCTCACACTGCAATCTACGCTTGCTAGTGCACATCACGATCAGATAATCCTATACTGATATACGACTACTGTCTCTGTTATAGGTGAGGTGAGTGTTTGAGTTTTACGTCCCACCAACAACTAAGGTCATACGGAGACGGGACCTCGGTTTAAAGACTCATCCGAAAGTCTGTCTCTGTTATAGGAGATACGTAAACTGTGCATCGGTTTAACCCATATACGCCTAGAAGCCTCTGTGGTATAGCACCTTTTCCCTGTGGCCTTGGCGAACATTGGCTAAGGAGCGTCTGATCTAGGTCTGCAATGTTTTCGTAGTATCCATACATAGAGAGTTTGGTATGCTATGAATTAATTGGCATCTGATCTGGGTCTGCAATGTTTCCTAGTGTCCTTTATTGTAGATGTTGGGTTAAATGGGTTAACCGACATCTTAGCCGGGTCTGCGAGGATCTGCGCTGTATCCATTTGGCCTCAAATAGAGGTGATGTGCTAATTTGGTTTTGAGATTGAATAAACTAGCTCTAGCGGTGATTTGTTGAGTAATATATCACTGTTTGGAAGTCCGTTGTATGGTAGATTACATCACGAGCACGTAACAATAGAGCTGATATAACACACTGAAAGTCTACTAAAATGCTGTTGTTTCCTTCATATTCTCTCAACATTCCGCCACTGTTTGAAGAAATCCCGCCGACATGTTTGACTGTAACGCATGTGAAACGTACTGAAAAAGACGTTACACGGTCTAACGTCAAGGAAAGGATCGATAACGTCGCAAAACTTCATAAAACGGCGGCTCTTCACGTCACGCTTTTACGCCTAGTGATTTATCACGCAATATTCACCTTTCCAGTGTAAAGTCTAATGTAAACCTATAGAAAACAATTGCGTTCATACTTCCATGAACGCATCGAATCACATGATTTACAGTGACGTTAAGTGACGTCATTCTAAACCATTGTTCTCTATGGGCGTTGATGACTTCAACGCTGCTCCGGTCATTGTAGAAACACAGCGTGTAAATGTTTTTCAGCTTTAAAAGTTTGCCCTACAAGCATTATTTCGCCCTGTGATGATGGGCAAATAATGTAATTATAAAAAATAAACTTAGTTTTTTTGCTTTTCATGAAAGTATGAACGACAGTGGGTCGCTAGCAAAGTTTACATGAACCCCTTCGGGGTTCATTTACTTTGCACGTGACCCACTGCGTTCATACTTCCATGAACTGCAGAAAAAAATCATTTCTTAAATATATCACCGGATTTAACCATTGGCTGTATAAGCGACTAGTGATAGATAAGCTCTAGCTGTGATTTGTTGAGTAATAAATCACAGTTTGGAGGTCCGTATCACGAGCGCGTAGCGCGTGTGATTTGTCTACTTACAACTGACCGACAAACTGTGATTTATTACCCAACAAATCACTGGCTAGAGCTGAGTTATTTCGATTCTAGCACGCTGAAACTCTTAGATAATGTTGTTGTTTCCTTCAAATTCTCAAACATTTTCACCAGTGTTAAAAGAAATCGACTGTAACACATGCCGCATTTATGTCCTTTTGAAACGTTGTCGGTGCCAGACAGTGACGTTACACCGTCAAACGTCTACGAATCTACGTATGGCGTCATAAATTTGCAGCTTTTAATGATTTCACTCGGCCCGCTTTTCCGCACCGTGATTTGTTGCATAATAGACACAGTTCTTTCCCATTGCCAATGTAAAAATACGGGGCATCATCTGGTCTGCACTGTTTGCCTTTGTCATTAAACAGATATGCTGCGCTTAATTGGGTTGAGGAACATCTGAGCTACGTCTGCACTGTTTGCCTATGTCCTAAGAGACATTAAGCTTATATGGGTCGTGTATGTCTTTGAGAATTACGTCCTAACAACAGCTAAGGTCATAATGATACGGGATCTGGGTTTAATATCCGCAGGTCTGGAGAAGCCCGAGATTGAACCAACTAACCCTGGTCAATGATACGCGTAGTATAACAATTTCAAGGCTAAGGCAAACAATGCAGACCGAGATCAGGCATTGCTTAACCAGCGTTAGCCTTTCGCTTCTACTTTAGGACTAAGGCAAATGGCACAGACCCAGGTCAGACGCCGCTTTAACGTCGTAAGCTAAGCGTTTCTGTCAGGACTGGCAAACAGTGCAAACCCAGGTCAGACGCCGATTAGCCCGTATTAGCCTGGCATATCAAATTTAGACCATAGACTAACAGTTCCGATGCCGCAAAATATGCTGTTTGATCGGGTGCACCACTTTTTAGTGACGATCCTTCCACGCAGAGCGGAATCCGGCCCGCACACTAGTACTGGTAAACCGCTTAGAGGATCTAAGCCTGTCCAGGAACCGCGGTGCGAGGCGGACCGTCCATGCTAATAAACCATTTTGGTTTCATTGGGCGACATGGCTAAGGAAGTCATTACATCTCAGTGTTGGGTAAAAGTCCAACAAAATTGGAAGCAACGTATCCAAAAGGACCTTTACAGTGTTGACGGGGACGTTAAACCTCAAATCAACCAACCAAAACGAGGTGAAGATTTACGCCCCGCCCATCGGGGCTTGGAGAAATAGATTGGGTTCATCATGCTCGCTCGCATAGCTGAAACCGACCGCACAGGACTACTGGTAAACCGCTAAGAGGATTTAAGCCTGACTACGCGAAGTGTTGTAAATCGGAACGTCACCTATATATAACCCCTTCTGGCTTGTTCAGGCGGCAGGACTTGAGATGTCATTTCATATTAATGTTGGGTTAAAGTCCCACAAAACTGAAGCCACCTCTCCAAAATAACCTAAATAGTGTTGATTGGGACGTAAAACACTAATTCAAACAAAGATAACATGAGGGAAAAAGACGTGTTATGAGCAAGAACCATAACTCCGGGTGTCATGGTATTTTAGTTATCATCCCTGAGAATATAATCTTGGCAACACAATATCCCTAACACCTTTCTTCATGTTAACAAGTCCGTGAAATTAAAACCCTCTAAACCCCACTTTATTTAGAGAAAACTGGGGTTTACAGGGGTATAAGTTATTTTGCTTTTTTCTGTTCTAAGACATAGGTCATGGGTACTCGTACGAGCACCCGCAACCTATTTTAGGAGTAAAATTAAGAGAAATATCACAAATTTGCATGGAAAAAGAAATTGCACGGGTGTGTCATCGTAATGTGAGAATAATGATGGGCCGTTATACAGTTGTACAGAAGGTTAAGGTGTGAGTGCGTGCGTGCGTGTGTGTGTGTGAATTCGGATTTAACGTCGCTTTCAACAATTTTTCAGTCATATCACGACGGTGTCTGGTTGTGACAGGGAGCTCAATGCTCACTTTTATAGTGCTGCCTCACTGAAGTAGCATGTCCCTGACACATGATGCTTCTTCTAATACATGCTGCAAAAGAATACAAAAGAAACTGGTGTGATTATTTTAAGAAGTCATACATTATTAAAGACTTTAAAACTGAAAGTGACTTGGTGGTGGTGTCTGTTCCATCTGCAAACGCTGTTACAAGAAGAACACACCTTAAAGCTCGCTAACAGGGCGAATGAGGGGAGGTAACTGCCAGACTACACGATAATTAAGCAAATAGCAATCCGATAAAACGTATCTAAGGAAGGCGGAGCAAATGTGTTGCGCATGCGCAGTGGCGGAAATGTCTCATTTTTTCACGGTCCACTTTTTTTACGTTACAGCGGTTCTAACTCTGTTTTGAGCAGAAATAAGAAAATAATGTTTACCCTTGTAAACACCAGTTTTAATATACATTAAAAGTGGGGTTTAAGCGGGTCAAAATTATAGGCGTGTTTTCGCGATGGGTATCTGTCACCCACGATCTATGTTTGAAGCAGTGTTAAATAAGAAAATATGCGTTTTCATCAGTAAAGAATGCCATTTTAAACCATTCAGTACCAGAAACCCCTAAAGGGGAACCTTGGCAAACAGTGCAGGCCCAGATCAGACGCCGCAAAACGCGGCGTCTGATCAGGGCCTCCACTGTTTGCTAAAAGTTCAGTCATTTTTTTTCATGACACCCTTAAATTTTGAAATGAACTCCTGCTACATATAAGGAGGTAGATTCCATTTGGTACAAAAAGGGTTAAACCTCATAACATAAACATCACCAAACAAGGGTGTTAGATAGAAATCAAAAAGTACCTTAATGATATGTCCAAAATCCTGACGCTCAGAACGGAGAATCTCCAAATATGCTAACTCCTGGCTGTCCTACACAGAATGACAGCAACAAAAAGCACGACCTATGACATCAATTCTCTTTAATCACAATCAAGGTTAAATTCAGCAAAAATTGATTGTCAAGTCTCTGTTACAGCCTATATGCGCTGATTAGTTATTCCAGTGAGAAGCCATAAGATGAGTGCCATCAGGAGAATCCTTTCCGAGCTTTGAGTCTAGACAAGACATAAGCCAGCCTGCTCAGTCACTGCGACTAGCAGTAGTCTTGAACTAGAGATGAAGCGAAATTAAGATGCTGATCACACCGTTTTGGATGCTAAGGATGGTCCGTGTCTTTATTGTCCACAAACTTAAAAAAAAAACAGGTTTTCTTGCGTTGTAACTCATCTATTGATTCCCGCTTATCGATCTTAGAGGCCAAGTCCGGGAAGTCGGATATTTCTAGAAAACCAGAATTTCCAGTGATAATCTCTCCAGGAAGTTTCAAGAGAGGGAAATAAAATTAACTGATTTTGAGAAGAGGATTCGTTCTTCCGAGTTTCCTTCTTATTTATAACAAATAACTCAATGGATCTAGTGTAAAGTACAGTTTTATCAAAAAAGGTCAAACAGCGGGTAGTTGTCCAAAAGGGGGATTTTGTATTTTATTTACCTGATTTGGTGTGAAATTACAGGGTGATTCAAATAACCACTGGTGTGTGTGACTATGCTAAACTGCATATGAAAAAAAATATATATTACATGCGGTACTGAAAATAAGACTTAATGATGCCAAATCAGGCTTTGTTGTCTGCTGGTTACTTTAAATGTCATCGTTGCAAACAGCGTGGTCCTATATCCTCTAGAAGCAGTCTGATCAGGGTTCACACTGCTTGCTCATATGCAGAAAGATATTTGAAATGTTTGCAATAACGGAGGTATACATTATTTTGCTTATTTTTCCTCAAAGACATATGTTGTGGGCACTCATTAGAATGAGGCGGTTCTAATGAGTACCCACAACCTATGTTAGGAGTATTGATAAGAAAAATATCACAACTTTTCATCGGAAAAGTAGCTCTTTTGGTGATATGAAAAAAAAAAACAACAAAAAAAAAAACATTATGTCAGACGGGTATGTTATCGTAATGAGTCCCGTTCAACTAACGTAAACTTTGACAAATATCAGTTGAACATGACCTCAATCAAATATGATCATCTTCAGTTCATGGAAATTATAACTTGGAAGTTCATCAAGACCCCTTGATATCAAAATGTAGGAGGAGCTGCGGAGACAACAATTTCTGTTAATAAAATGGCAAAAACTGACAAATGCCATAACTCTGGTAAAAAGCAGTCAAGCATGACCTCTGTATAATATGATCCTCTTCAGATCGTGGGGAAGGTTTCACAAAGATCTGCTGAAAACTGCAAGAAGAACTTACAGTTGAAAATTTGTCAAAGAGCCATACGGCCCCCGCCCATTGGGGCTTGAAGAAATTAAATTTCCACACAGAGCTGAATCCAACCGCACACGAGTACTGGTAAACCGCTCAGAGGATCTACGCCTGCCCAGGCAAAGCGGTGCGAGTCGGACCGTCCATGCTTATAAACCCTATTGGTTTCATAGGGCGACAGGGCTTGAGAAGTCATTTCATCTCAATGTCGAGTAAAAGTCCCACAAAATTGGAAGCAACGTCTCCAAAATTACCTTTGTAGTGTTGACGGGGACGTTAAACATAAAAACAAACAACCAATCAAACAAAGAGCCATAACTCTTGTAAAAATCAGTCGAGCATGACCTCAATAAAATATGATAATCTTCAGGTCATGGGAACAATAACTGGCTTAAAAGTTTCATCAAAATCCCTTGAAAACTGTGGGAAAAGTTGCTGAGACAAGCATCGGCTTGAGTTGCGGAGAAAATTTCTGTTGATAAAATGGCTAAAACCGACAAAGGTAACTCTGGTAAAAAGCAGTCAACCTTGCCTCGGTCTTCAATAAATGGAAGGTTTCACTAAAACCAACTGAAAACTGCAAGATGATATTTACAGAGACAAGACTTGCCAAAAGGGCCAGACCTCGATAAAATATCATCAGCTTCAGGTCATGGGAACAATTTAGCTAGAAAGTTTCATCAAAACCCAGGCCCTTGAAAACTGTAGGAGGAGTTTTGGAGACAAGATTGTGTCTACAGACGGACGGACGGATGCTATTACGATACACTCGTTCAAGGTGAAACACAACTATATGAGAAATACGTTGTTCTAGCTGTCATTCGTCATGTACACCCTAAACAGCGGAAAAGACACTTATCAGGGTGTATGTGCCTACGGCATCATGGTTGGGGCTACCCCCATCGTGGTTGGGGCTACCCCAACCCTTACCCAAACCATCAAATATGTACATGTATTATTTTCAAGCCGCAACACAAAAAAGAACCCTGTGAATGTGCTCACCCAGCAGTCACACGTCGCTGGGGCAACGTGAAATCAACGTCGATGCAACGTAACGACGCTGAACCGACGTTGATGTGACGTTGCATAAACGTTGTACCGTTGCATCAACGTCGATGCAACGTATCGACGTTGTACCGACGTTGATGTGGCGTCACGATTTCGTCATGTACCTGCTGGGCATTTTCTCCTGACGTGTTCGCTTCGTAACAGATGCGGATCCAGTTATTGCCATCATTCTCTTGACCAGGTTTAGACCACATTGGTATTGTTGACATTTATGTGTTTGTTTGATTTGAGGTTTAACGTCCCCGTCAACACTGTAAAGGTCATTTTGGAGACGTTGCTTCCAATTTTGTGGGACTTTTACCCGACATTGAGATGAAATGACATCTCAAGCCCTGTCGCCCAATGAAACCAATTGGGTTTATTAGCATGGACGGTCCACCGCGGTTCCTGGACAGGCTTAGATCCTCTAAGCGGTTTACCAGTACTAGTGTGCGGGCCGGATTCAGCTCTGCGTGGAAGCATCATGCAGCCCATATATTTCTTCAAGCCCCTATGGGCGGGGGCTACATTTATGTGTTTGCTAATTGGGAGGTATGATAGAGTTTTTCTTGTGGTTCTGCTTGCTCTATTTCATATTTGGAAAGTGAGAGTAGAAAGAGAAATGAATCTATAACATTCTGGTAAAATGTTTATGAAACTGAATTTTAACCCATTTTATACCGGAAGTCCCAAAACGTGTGATAAGCAAACAGTGCAGGCCCCACGCGGCGTCCGATCATGGCCTACACTATTTGCAAAATGTTCTGCATGTGTCCAAATAAATTTTGAAGACAACACAACCTTACACCACCTAAATTTTAAATGGATTTGTGCTATATATAAGACGGAATATTCCGTTTGGTACAAAAACAGTGTCTGATTTTCAGCATGAGAGGTCAGCAAATGATTGTAAAAAGGTAAAATCCTTTTCCTCTGGCATTCACCTTATTTGCATTATCTGCTGGTTCCTAGTCTGAAGATTATAAGTGTTGGAAAACAGGTAACCAGACCCCCTGACCTTGAAAGGTCAGGGGGGATCTGGTTACCTGTTTTTCCAATATTGACAATGTGCAAGCTGGGATCAAGCAAATAATGCAAATATGGTGAATGGCCAATTATCTATTAAAATTTGTTCACGCTCTTCATGCTGCTGCTTAAAAATGCAAATAAAATTTACCAGGCTGGGGATTTGGATCCTATCATCACATAAGACTATAACAAGGGTAAATAGTAAGTTGCCATTATATGCTCCTGCCCAGCCCCCGCCCATCGGGGCTTGAAGAAATAGATGGGCTGCATGATGCTTCCACGCAGAGTTGAAATCCTACTGCACACGAGTACTTGTAAACCGCTTCGAGGATATAAGCCTGCCCAGGCAAAGCGGTGCGAGTCGGACAGCACATGCATATAGCCCCTATTGGTTTCATTGGGCGGCTTGAGATGTCATTTCATCTGAATTTTTGGAAGAAAGTCCCACAAAATTGGAAGAAACGTCTCCAAAATAACCTTTACAATGTTGACGGGGACGTTAAACCTCAAATCAAACAAACAAACAAACAAAGACGACGCAGCTAGGCAGCCTCATCTTCACAAACTTCTGTGGATCTATTCCTCCTACAATTTTCAAGCATTTTTGTTTCAGATTTTATTTCCGTATAAAAGAGAGGTTTTTTCTTCGTTGGTGAAAATTGCATTTAACGACGGAGGCATGAAACAAAAAAAAAAAAAAAAAAAAAAAATGGAATACCCAGTGTAAATGATATCTGGGTGATATCATCATGATCCTAAGTATTGGGACAGACAGTCCTACCCAAACAGTGCAGACCCAGATCAGGAGCTGTCTGGTCAGGGTCCTCCTCACTGTTTGCCACTCCTTGTCGTGTCATGAAACAAATTTGTCCAAATAAATTTGTAAAATTTGTTTTTGTTAAATAGTACCAGCTAGATACGCCTAGGAAAAAATTATATACTGTTTGTGTGTTATAAATAGCAATGTACTACTTCCTAGACATTACAAAATGGCGATGTTCTATGTTCTAATCTCCGGTAGGTTTTGTAATATTTTGAATTTCCTTTGTTTTCAGTTTCATATGTGACTTCTTTGAATAACAGTTCTGTGTTCAGACTGCCAACCCTAGCCCTAGTGACCACAAAATCACAATATTAAAGACACATAAGTAGATAAAAATCACCGAACAAGTGTACACAGGATGTTTAAATTTGGACATTACACTGTCATACAGATCCTCAGTGCATGTGGAATAGGGAACATTTTATTTATCCTTTTTTATTCCATCACAGCTGCAGGTTCGGTGACCAAATATGACCCGACTCAGTATATGAAGATAGATAGATCGATCAGTCGATAGGTATCACCGATATCAGCACATGATTATTTTCTATGGTATCAAACATTGTCAGCTGTGTTGTGTCGTCTCGATGTCGGGTATCGGGGCGGAAGCAAGCTAAATAGTGTTGAAGTCCCTGAAAACAAACAAAACAAAAACTATGTATAGATGATTGTGCTGTATATTCTATTATCCCTACCACAGTTATTTTTTTTTTCCTCACGCTAGGTTAATTGTCTTTCAGATCCTTTATGTGCAGGCTACCAGTCATTTGTAACCACTGCCCCACCTACGGGGAATAGCGGGGACAATGACTTTTCACTTTTTCACAGCCCCGCTGTTTATAATAGTTAATTCCACTGGGGTGTTTTCATAATATCAAAAACCCTGCATTAACCTGGCACTGCGGGGGAACACGGAGGATAACTACACCGCACATTAGCCCCGCTATCCCCCGCCCATCCCCGTAGGTGTGGGGGGTTACAAATGACTAACTAGTGCATTATATTGGGGACAGCCTGTGAATAGATAAACTGGACATGTTCTTTTTATATATATTAAGTTCAAGAGAGACAACTTTTGGGGTTCCTATTTACTGACTAAACCTCTCTGAAAAAGATGTCTTCCCTAAAAAGGAGCAAATTCTTTCCTTTGCTGACAAGAGACGCATCTGCGGTGTTCAGAGGAGTTCAAAGCCCATAGACCTCCGTTATTCAGGTTGTAAATATAGTTTTAAGGACTCATCAAGTGATTATGTTTTTAGCTAACTTTTTAGCCACCCATCCAACTGAGGTATAACGGCCAAAATGACCGAGATAGGTAGGAAGATAGATCTCCGGGTTCCTAGTATTTTCAGGATTTTTTCTTTCAGGTTTGATAATTACTTTAGTGACTGCTCAAGATTGGACCAGCTGTTCTAAAAAGTGCGGGAGAGAGTGTTGTGCAGGTATGAACATGATAAGCCTGGTATGTTACAGTAGGGATTAATTCTACATGATTATCACGTCTTGATGATATCAAAATACCTACCGGAAAATTGTGAAAAACAAAGGGGTAGCCCCTATGTGCTTTTTGCGCCCGGTTATCTTAACCCTTTTTGTACCAAATGGAATCTTCCTCCTTATATAAAGCAGGAGTCCATTTCAAAATTTAGGGGTGACAGGTCGTGTTTTCTTTAAAATAAATTTGGAAAATGGCTGAACATTTTGCAAACAGTGGAGGCCCTGATCAGACGTCGTCTGGGCCAGCCCTGATTGCCACGGTACCCGTTTATGGGTTTCCAGTCTGATATGGGTTAAAAACTAGCACCACTCTAGTCCAACAAGTAAGACGTACGCAGCCATGCACCCATTTCTAGATTTGATTTTTATAGGTGTGCATGCGTTCGCGTTCCGAAAAATAACAAAAACATAAATGAAAAAGAAATGAACACCTGGAGCGCAGCAGTACTCTCGTGTATGGGAGTAGTATCAGTCATGAAAAGCGTTCAGAATATTTCTGACAAAAAAAATATAAAAAAAAAGAACATGTCACCACTATAACATTGCAACAAAATGTGTCAGCCAGAAAATGAATTACCTTTCCAACAGTATGAGTGTCCTTTCTAGGTTACTTTGTTTTGTTTAAAAAAAAAACGCGTCTTATTGGTGGTGTTCTTGCCGCTAAATGCGGCGTGAGCTTGTATATCGCACCGAGGATTTTTTTATGATAGTTTAGAGCATTATGCTTTCATGCAGAGCTGAAAACGACCCCACACTAGTACTGGTAAACCGCTTAGAGGATCTAACCCTGCCCAGGCAAAGCGTTGCGAGTCGGATAAACCCTATTGGTATCATTGGACAACAGGGCTTGAGATGTCATTTCATCTCAGTCACCAAGATGGTCCTATATCGCTAACCTGAGCTAACAGATTCAAAGTTTCAGGAAATGCCAACCTTTACCGAAGGATTTATGCGAGGACAAAAATTAAAGACACTACGGTGATGACAAGCATTTTCCCATTGTAAGTCTATGGGACATTGTGGTTGCCATTGCAACCAAATTTTTTGTTCGATTTCGAAAAAAAAAACGTATATCATCAGTGCCCCACCAGAGGCATGCTACAGATGAGAAATGGTTGAGATCAGCCTGCAGAGCGGCCCCCGCCCATCGTGGCTTGAAGAAATAGATGGGCTGCATGATGCTTCCACGCAGAGCTGAAACCGACCGCACACGAGTACTGGTAAACTGCTTAGAGGATCTAAGCCTGCCCAGGCAAAGCGGTGCGAGTCAACCCGCCCATGCTTATAAACCCTATTGGTTTCATTGGGCAACAGGGCTTGAGATGTCATTTCATCTCAATGTTGGGTAAAAGTCCCACAAAACTGGAAGCAACGTCTCCAAAATGACCTTTACAGTGTTGAAGGGGACGTTAAACCTCAAATCAAACAAGCTAATCACCCTGTATAGATATAACTAAACTGGTCAAAGATGTGGGTGGACGGACGACAGACGGACGACAGATGGACACCGGACGACACCCTGTATATACTATAAGCTTCCCTGGAACCTTCGGCCCAGGTGAGCTGAAAAAATGCGTTTTCAGCAATCAATGATAAATAGGCCGACGTGGCCGGTTTGCGAACTCATCTGAGTTTTTATCATCACCTCCGACAGAATGATTACTAATCGATTATCGACCACAATGACAGGACTGATAATCGATTGTCTTTTCTGCTCCGATTAGCCAGTCCTAGTTATTATGCTCTTTTATTTCAGACGATGAAGTGTGTCAGTTCAACAGTACTTGTGTGAAAGGGAAGAAGATTTATTGCTCGGGTGAGTTTGAAATTACCATGTTTTAGTCAAACAAACAAATAAGGATGCAGTGTGATGAAAAGACCAGTAGTGCAGAGTGTCAAATTGTCCCCGGTATTGAAGACAGCTTATCTTTCGTGAAACAGAAAAGCCGACACACGGGCCTCAGTGGCCTACAGTGTGGACCCAGATCAGACTGCTCCTCTAGGAGCAGTCTGATCAAGGTCCACACTGTTTGTAGTGTATAAGAGTGCTGACTCTTATTCATTTGTTCTCTCATCGTTGTTTTGTTTGATTTGAGGTTTAACGTCCCCGTCAATACTATAAAGGTCATTTTGGAGACATCGCTTCCAATTTTGTGGGACTTTTACCGACATTGAGATGAAATGACGTCTCAAGCCCTGCCTCCCAATGAAACCAATAGGGTTTATAAGCATGGACGGGCCGACTCGCACCGCTTTGCCTGGGCAGGCTTTGAGCCTCTAACCTGTTTACCAGTAATCGTGTGCGAGTTGGTTTAAGCTCTGCGTGGAAGCATCCTGCAGCCCATCTATTTCTTCAAGCCCCGATGGGCGGGGCCGTTCTCATCGCTGTGGGTTCGACGCCAAGTTTTGCAACGTAGGGTCAGGTGGTTTTTCTCCGGGTACTCTGGTTTTCGCCCACCTACAATCGGCTCGATATGAGTGAAATTATCTTGAAAGGGCCGTAAAACCAAAACAAAAAAAAAAAAACCTACAGTTATCAACTGATTCTTAAGACAATTGCAGTATAAAATAAAGATATTTTTTTTTTATTTTTCAGACAAAATTAGGCAAGACATTTCATATGAATCATGAAAGGTTAAAGCCTGATGCAGTTCATCTTCGAAAAACTTTAAGTCTATTTTCTCTGGAAAGGGAAGGAAAGTGTCATCTGCGATCGAAACTTTAACACTTCATATGCCAATCACAATATGTTCGGCCCCCGCCCATAGGGGCTAGAAGAAATATATGGGCTGCATAATGCTTCCACGCAGAGCTGAATCCGGCCCGCACACTAGTACTGGTAAACCGCTTTGAGGATCTAAGCCTGTCCAGGAACCGCAGTGTGAGGCGGACCGTCCATGCTAATAAACCCTATTGGTTTCACTGGGCGACAGGGCTTGAGATGTCATTTCATCTCAATGTCGGGTAAAAGTCCCACAAAATTGGAAGCAACGTCTCCAAAATGACCTTTACAGTGTTGACGGGGACCTTAAACCTCAAATCAATCAATCAAATCAATATGTTCCATCTGTTGTCTAGTCCTTGCATCAATTAGTGCGGACCCATTTCAGATTAGGGTCCACAATGTTTGTGTCTATGCAAAAAAAAAGTTTGAAGATTCTGCAAGAATACGCAGCAGATCACAAAGCATTTTTTCAGATGCAGTTTTCTTGGCATCTTAAAGATTAAGGGTTTATTTTACAGATGGACTGTCTTACTGTTTAGAGCCAACAAAATGTTGTGGTATTATGACATGTTGCCCATCCGGCGCAGAATGTTGTGGCTATAACACGTGTTGTCCAGAGGGAGCTGTCTGTTGTGGAGTCTCGACATGTTGTCCACCAGGCTCCACATGCTGTGGCTTTTCTAATTGTTGTGCCAAAGGTTCTACATGTAAGAATGGATTGTGTCGCAGCAACAGGTAGGTACAGCAGTTCATCTCTATAGGAGCTTTTTTCGTGACGTACTTCCGGTTCTAAAAATAGAACGGGAAAAGCCCTGGCCGTCAACTGTCGTATTGCTTCAATGCAGTGTGACAAATAAAATGTTAATTACAGCGTAAAACAGTGGAATTCTTTTAAACTCTTGACGAATTCTAATGTAAGATAATGTAAGAAACAGTGATATGCTGCCAGGTGTGAAATTTCGGCAAACCCCAAGTTTTTTTTCTTTGTTAACTGCTCTTAAAGATATATAGTACGTACCACCCAACAGGATCCTCTCTCTCTCACAATCTCTCTTTCTCTCTCTCTCCCTCTCTCTCTCTCTATCCATCTCTCTTCTCTTCTCTTCTCTTCTCTTCTCTTCTCTTCTCTCTCTCGCTCTCTCTCTCTCTCTCTCTGTCTGTCTGTCTGTCTCTCTGTCTCTCTGTCTCTCTCTCTCTCTCTGTCTCTCTCTCTTAGCGTACCAGAATTAGCGAGCGTAGGTAAATGTAAATTACAGTTTGTCGTTTAACGTGTCAACAACGTCGTGTCTACATCAAACCAACATCAATGCGATGCATTGAATTTGACTTTGCAACGTCTATGAAACGGCAGAGCGTTGCGTTGGCGATAATACGGCGCTTAATAAAATGACATTTGCCCAGTGCTCGGACCCATCAAGACTCAGTTGGATTTGAACATTTAATTCAAAACAAACATAGAACACCCCTTCAGTGCATGAGAATGAAACACTCCTTCGCAAGTGCAAAATTTTACAGTGTGTTCAACCTTACCAGCCCTTACATTAACCCATTTGGTACCGGAAACCACAAAAGGGGTAAGTGGCAAACAGTGCAGGCCCAGATCAGACGCAACAGAACGCGGCGTCTGATCAGGGCCTACACTATTTGCCAAAAGTTTAGCCGTTTTCCAAATAAATTTTGAAGAAAAAAGACCTGGAATCTTCAATTTATTAAAATAGATGGATGGATGGATGGATAGTAAGAGAGAGAGAGAGAGAGAGAGAGAGAGAGAGAGAGAGAGAGAGAGATCAAAGTGCTGTCCGTATGTGATAGCTATACTTGGATAGCGAATAAAACGAAAGGTTCCGTAAAAACTTATTTTGTAAGTAAGCTTTCGTGAATAACGGTATCTCAAGCCATTGACATGGGTCATTCACGAAGAGATTTTCGACAATTAAAAACGGATCCAGGACAAATGAATTTCAGTAATAAAAGCAAAATATCATTCTTTCCTTCTCGAGCAATTATTTCAATGTAAACGGGTATATTTCTCTCAAAATGTCTGAATATTGTTAGCATTTTATGTTCCGCCAATACATTTGAATAGCGATGGCCGTTTCAATTGACGGCCAGTGTTTTGCGCATGCGCAAGAATGACGTCATAAACGGAATTCCTAAAACCTCCTATTATCACTGCCACAACCTCATTAAAACATGGTTTGTTATAACACGGTTTTGGATAAAACAAAGTTTCAAGATGGATCCCAAAAATTGACAGATTTTAATATAGAAAAATGACCATAAATGGTCAGGGCATACACTGTTTGCGAAAAGTTAAGCCATTTTTAATGACAGATTCTTTCTGTCATTCTTCGTCGTGCTGCATGTTTACAATTTAAACGTCCGAACTTCCGGCTTCCACTACTTTTGAAATATGACTCCGCGCAAATAGTCCGTTGTTTGTTGACTTTCATGCTCGCTGTCTCAAAACCAATTTCTCATGGCATTATTTCCGCATTTTGATTACATGTTTTGTTTCATTTGTAATCAAAATACAAAAATGATCTTTCTTAAATACAAACAAAACGGGAAAAGTTAATATAATATGCATAAGGAAAGTTCCCATTTTATACAGACGACCGCATAATGGGTCATTGGCGAATCTTGGAGGCGGCGTCTAACCACGGCCTTCACTGCGGGCTTCACTGTTGTCGAAAGTTAGCCCATTTTTTCCTAAATTAATTCCTATATTTCTAGCTGACGCCCCTAAATTTTGAACCGGGATTTCGAAATGAAATTTTCGTCAGATAAGTGATAATATTACATTCAGTACAAAATGGGTTATGATTAATTATATTTGTATCAATACGCCATTAAAGTACCTTTGTATATTTTTACAAAAGAAAAACAAAACAAAACAATATGTATAGAGATACAATCAGTGCACACCATTTAAGTATCTAGGTAAACTTTGAAAAATAAAGAAAATAGACCTATAATAAGCTGTATTTACACCTAATTGCAAATTTCTAGCCCCAAATCGCATTTTCAAACTCAAAGCGGTGACCTTCGAAAACAATATCTCAAACAAAACGGCATCCTTTCATCCTGCACCTAGTAACACGAATCGTTGTACGCAAGCGGTTCGACTCAGCCAATCTGATAACAGCAAGTCTTAGCACCGCCCATCACGTGTACGTGACATTCATCACTTCAACTGACAGGCTTACTTGACGTTCAAGATGACCGCATGACTAAAAAAAATAAAAATAAATAAATAAATAAATAAAAATGGAATGAAACGAAAATCAATCGAGCGATCACCTCCTTTTCTTGAATCAGAATATTTACTGACATTTTGAGTTTACATCTGGCGGACACTTAGAGATTACGAACTGAAGTTTATGTCATAAAATTCTAAATTGAATTTTAATAATCCAAGCGGCGTCACGCAAAAATGTCTTCAGCGTATCTCCGTAAAGTCAAAACATAAAGGTGAAGGCACAGCCTCTTACGAGGGCAGCGCTGTTGCTCTTTCTGGTGTGCGAACATTGAACACTGACGAGACAGCATGGGTGCGCAGGATCATCTGAGTCTTCGCTGATCGCAAATACGCTAATGATCCGTTCTGCATGACAAAGTGTTGCCGATAAGTTCATGACGACACATTCATTTCCACCCTCACGCGTCCATCCCAATGTAGATCTCGGGAAAAACAAGAATTTTTACATGACTGGAACACAGTTTGTTTGCATGACCTGCAAGAGCGATATGAGCCGGGGCACAGCATTTCCTATAATATTGTATGTGCGCCCAGAGAAGACTGATCAGCCTGTGCATACACACAGTCTGGTCAGAGACTTCGCTGTCCGCCTGCTTCGCTGGACGTACAGGCGATCTTATAGGAAATGCTCTGCCTCGGCTCATAATCGGAAACACTGTATGCCAAACAATTTTTTTCTGTGTACATACGGATTCATTCAGCCGCTTCCTTTATTCGGCGCATATTAAAGATTCTCCAAACCTGGTCGGTTTGATGTCCCCTCACAGTTTTTTTTTTTTTTTTTTTTTTTTGGTTTTACGACCCTTTCAAGATTATTTCACTCATATCGAGCCGATCGTTAATCAGAGGTGGGCGAAAACCGGAGTACCCGGAGAAAAACCACCTGACCTTCCGTTGCAGAACTTGGCGTCTCACATGTGACCCGAGCGAGGCTCGAACCACAGCGGTGAGAGACCTAATGATCAAGAGTCAGCGCTCTTAACCACTAGGCCACGGAGGCCCGTTCCCTCACAGTTTGGACAAGTCTATTTCCAATTTTAGGAAAGAGGTGTCTATTTTATATTATGTGCCCCCACCAGCGGTGAAGAGGGACATACTGTTGTCGGTGTGTATCTCGTTGGCGTTAGCGTGGACGTGACAATTTCTTGTGCGCACATTAACTCTTGAACGGGTTAGCGGATTTTCATCAAACTTGCAGGAATATATCATTGGAATTAGCGTAGGAGGTGATCAAATTTTGTTTACATTGACTTTTTTTTTTCAAGGTCACCATGGGATTAAAATGGGCAAACTTCAGCCTAATTAATCTTGTATGTATCTGTTGAAGGATTTTCATTAAACTTGCAGTGACACTTCATTGAAATATGCTTAAGAGCTGATTAGAGTTTAGTGACATTAATCTCATTTTCAAGGTCACCACAGGGCAAATTTAAGCCAAATTAAGTGTGTGTGTGTATTTTATATCAGGAACCTTTTGGAAGATTCTTTCCAGACTTGTTTGTATACATCACTGTGACAAGTCAAATAGTTGAATAGGTTTGTGATCTTGACCTTATTTGTAAGGTCAGCAAAGGATTAAAATCATTAAATTTCAGTCAAATCCTACATGAGTGCGCGTTATCGCAGGAAACGTTGGATAGATTCCCATCAGAAAGGCATAGCACTGGAATAGATAAAGAGTTGATTCAGATTTGGAGACCATGACATTTTCAAGGTCAGTTTGGGTCTAAACTTGTCAAATTTCAGTCACGGTAGGCTTGTTTGCAAAGTATCTTAGGGGGATTCTCATCAAACTTGCATAGATCTATCATTGCTACAGGCCAATGCATTGAATAAGTCTGGATGACCTTGATCTCATTTTAAAGGTCATGTCTTAAAACATTCAGGCTGGCTGATTGGGGACAACTGCTTTCTTTGAAAACAATTATAGGTATTATTATTATTATCATTATTATTATTAATTTATTTTTATTATATTATAATTAATTCATGTATTTCGTTAACATCGTGGCAACTCTGGTCATATGCCGTGCTTTGTTGCGTAAACTTTGTTTGCTTTTGTACTTATATGAGCCCTCAGATCATTGAGTCACTTGATGGTGAACTTGGTGGACATTACAATCATTCCAGAGTCTTTGTTTGGTGCAAACCGAGTTACTCGTCATGGGCATCCAAAAAGGGTATGCTTTTCTGGAACTCCTGTTCCGTCTTGTTCCGAATGTTAACGTGACGCATTTTAGAGTCTCATTTCACAGTATTCCTTTATGTTCTTTTTTAGTCGGAGAACGTATCAGTGTCCCCGACTAAAACGTTTTCATGACAATGCACCAATACATCTGCCGGCCCCCGCCCATCGGGGCTTGGAGAAATATATGGGCTGCATGGTGCTTTAATGCAGAGCTGAATCCGACCCACACACGAGTACTGGTAAACTACTTAGAGGATCTAAGCCTGCCCAGGCAAATCGATGTGTATCGGGCCGTCCATTCTTATAAACCCTATTGGTTTCATTGGGCGACAGGGCTTGAGATGTCATTTCATCTCAATGTCGGGTAAAAGTCCCACAAAATTGGAAGCAACGTCTCCAAAATGACATTTACAGTATTGACTTGACCCGTCATCCAGTTCAATCATTAGTTTTCACTAGGGGTAAGAAAGAATATGGCGTGTTCCATTAGGATAACGTACCTAAGCAATACACTGCTTCGTTCCATGGTTCTAGCAATGGCATTTATCGGATGACAAAGTTCTTAATTATCCCCCACACATAGGTGCTCGTTAGGACCTCCGTTAGAACCGCCTCAGTGAGTATGTGGCGGTTCTAACGAGCACCCACATCGGAGTAGAAACATTATGTTAACAAGTCAATGAAATCTATACTCTGGTAAACCCCGCTTAATATAGGGAAAAGTGGGGTTTACAGAAGTATACATCGTTGTCTTATCTCTGCCCCAAAACAGAGATTGTGGATACGCGTCAATATCGCAGTTATAAAGGCGTATCCACAATCTATGTTTTGGGCGGACAATGAGGTGGTTATAACGAGTACCCACAATTTATGTTTTGGGCAGAAATAAGAAAACTATTACCAATTATCACTTGATACATGCCATTTTCTTGACCTTATCTCATAAAGGCAAGTTATCCTAATGATAAGAAAAGTAATGTATACCCGTGTTAACTCCACTTTTTCCCAATATAAAGTGGGGTTTGCCGGGGGTGGTGTTAATGTGGTGTGTGCGTCGGGTACTCCTCAGCAAATGGTAAAAGTACGTCACTCGGCTGGGGTATTTCGGGCCAACCTATTCCACCCCCTGCTTATCCGAGCATGAAATTTGAAATGGTGACATAATCTAGCCTGTGTAAAAATATCCTGATAAGTCGAGTTGAAATTCAAAGACCTGAAACAGTAATGGCAACCGGCCCCCGCCAATAGGGGCTTGGAGAAATATATGGGCTGCATGATGCTACCACGCAGAGCTGAATCCGGCCCGCACACTAGTACTGGTATACCGCTTAGAGGATCTAAGCCTGTCCAGGAACCGGGGTGCAAGGCGGGCCGTCCATGCTAATATTAAAACCCTATTGGTTTTGTCACAGGGTTGGAAAAAGAACATGGCTCGACCGGGACTCGAACCCAGGGCCTTTCGCATACCGTGCGAACACTCTACCGACTGAGCTACCGAGCCACACGGTCGACCTGCTACATTTTCCCCCTGCTTAATTAGATTCGTCCCGAATCCCTTCTCATGAAATTCGTCCCGAATCTCTAAGTCCTATCCAGTCCGGATGCGAGACTTATTTTCATACTATTTCATGCTCTCAGACGCGGTGCTGGACCCCCACACTGGCCACCAAATGTCACAGGGTTGGAAAAAGAACATGGCTCGACCGGGACTCGAACCCAGGGCCTTTCGCATACCGTGCGAACACTCTACCGACTGAGCTACCGAGCCACACGGTCGACCTGCTACATTTTCATTGGGCGACAGGGCTTGAGAAGTCATTTCATCTCAATGTCGGGTAAATGTCCCACAAAATTGGAAGCAACGTCTCCAAAATGACCTTTACAGTGTTGACGGGGACGTTAAACCGCAAATCAAACAAACAGTAATGACAACTTGCGCACCTTTGATCAATGGCTCATATCAAAGATATTACAATAGGTAGCAGTAAAATGACAAAAGAAATGATAACACGGATCAGAATCAAAACCGGGTGTGCAAGTGGTCATAAGCGTTTGATTTCTTTCCCAACATTTTTAAACATCAGGTGAGATGGGCACAAAAACAAAAAAACAAAAAAAAAAAAAAAAACGTTTTAGCCTCGCGGCCTTTTAAGTTTAGTTAGTTTGTTGGATCCCGCTGCGATCTTATAGCCTGAAACGACAAGCGTGCACTTTCAATAGGTCTTTGAATCATAAATGATAAAATCGTCAAATAAAGTCAATTGAACAAGTGATTTAGTTTTATTTTTAATAATACTAATGTCAGAAAAAATAAGTTATTTTCTTTCTACAAAAAAAAAACAACAAAAAAAAACAACAAAAAAACATATTAATTTAGGTACAATATAGGCAATCGATCATCAAAGCAATCGATCATCTTAAAAAGTTTGATAGGCGCTTCAGAGGGAAATTATTCTAGACAACATTCACCCTGAGCAGGCATAACCGACAAAGTGAATCTTTGATGAGACTTAGTAGGTTGGCAGGCTTATCGGAGACTTTGCTGGTCGCAATATCACTTTGATGAAATTATCATCAATTGGTGTGGTTCATGTTACACATGTCCCGTTACACATGTCCCAAGTTGGATCTACCTTTTAGTTTGTCTTTCTTTTACTGTAGAAAATTGCTAACGCAAAAGTAAATGCGATTTCACATTTTCTTATCCACTCACGTGGTTAGTTTTTGTAGGCGGTTCTTTGTCGTGTCAGTCAAACTGTGGCGAAATGGTTTGCTAGGCGGCGGTTCTTTCATGTTGATGAGAGGTAGCGATGACGCTATTTTTGGAACATCTTGACAGCTGTGTCTTTGAAGTTTACTCTTGACATCATCTAACTGTTGTGACGGAAATCGTACTGGCGGGCTTCTGAAGGTCACCGCTTTGAGTTTGAAAATGTGATTTGGGGCCAGAAATTTGCAATTAGGTGTAACTTTTGATTATCGGCCAAGCCGCTTTGTCTGGTCCTGACCCGCACACAACAGTTACAAGCCAGGTTAAGATTTTACCCCTTCAACCCACGAGTTTCTCCAGTTCACTCTTCAGTCACTGAATTTGTACGCGTCCATTCTACACATGTAAATTGGGTGTCTAGTCAATAGTCGTCAATAGCATGTCAAACCATGTAGAACCGAATGCGGTGTATCATTATGAGCCATCTCACCAGGTTCTACACTGTTTGCATCTGTAGGTATCTGTACTTGGCTATAAAGGGCTGAAAGGGTACAGACTCACAACATTAAATGCGAAGTACGTGACGCTAGAAACTTCACCGTACGGTAGCAAGCCAGCAATAATAAACTCCTAACAGTTATCACTGTCCAATTCTGTTGTATAGGTCTAAATAACTGAATATGTAAGCACAATGTTGTGATAAATAATTAGTCACATGCCGCAAAACTTCAAACATCGCACAAAAAGTGTTTTCCTTTATTGTCGCGCACGACATAAGGCAGGTTCTTGACTAAGCCGCGAAACACATCTCAGTCAACAAGTGTAAGCTTTTACAAGAAAGTTGCGGCTATGTGTTGTCATAAAACTGGCAACTATCTCAGCAGGCACATGACGTAATTGTGACGTCACATCAACGTCGGTTCAACGTCATGACGTTGCATCGACGTTGATTTGACGTTGCCCTAGCGACGTGTGCCTGCTGGGTAGTCATTTGCATGTTGTTTTATTTATAATGTCCAAGTAAAATGAAGATGAAAGTGTTTAACAGCCGATTCACCTCAGTTTTGTGAACCAAACTAAAAATCAGCACTCCAGCGCCATTGTCCTTATCACTTAAGAAAGTAAATCTGAATTGCACGACCCGCAGAAAAGCGACCGACTGAAGTCGGTTGATTTTCTAAGAGTGCCCTAAAATCAACGTGTCATTCTGACATTCTGTCAGTCTGTCAGTTTGTCTGTCCGTCCGTAACCCGTTTGTGAAAATTGGTGATAGTGACTTAACCGCTTGGAATATTTAAACAATTTTTGTCATACTGAAAGATATCAATGAGATCTAACCAATGAACTTGCCAGATATTACATTCCATTTAGTATAGCCTCGCCGAGGCGATAAATGTGAAAATTTTCGAACTGCTTCTCCTCGGAAACCGTTGGGCTGATTGAAGTCAAATTTCATATGAAGCCTCTATGGGATGGGGGAAACGGGATCCAGGTCACATGACCAAAATGGCCGCCAAGCCATATATGGTCTGTCTGTCTGTCCGTCCGTAACCCGTTTGTGAAAATTGGTGATAGTGACTTAACCGGTTGGAATATTTAAACAATTTTTGGCATACTGATAGATATCAATGAGATCTAACCAATGAACTTGCGAAGTATTACATTCCATTTAGTATAGCCTCGCCGAGGCGAAAAATGTGAAAATTTTCGAACTGCTTCTCCTCGGAAACCGTTGGGCCGATTGAAGTCAAATTTCATATGGGGCCTCTATGGGATGGGGGAAACCAAAATTTGCTCATGGGGTCCAGGTCACATGACCAAAATGGCCGCCAAGCCATATATGGTAAAAACCCTTCAAAAGTAGTCTTCTCCAGAACCACTGGGCAGATTTCCACGAAACTTGATAAATAGCATCTTGGACGTAGGCCCATCATAAATTGCTAAAATGATGACCCTTGGTTGACCTTGACCTTCTTTGTGCCTAGGTCAAACTTTGACACATATGCTTTTGTATTGGAAAAGTGAGAATGCATTTTATCCTGCAAACCATTCAGAATACAGTACTAAAGTATAAGATATATTTTTGCTCCTTACGATAAGGCGCATTTATTGGGGGAGCCGTTTTAGGTCCAGGTCACATGACCAAAATGGCCGCCATACCCATATATGGTTACACTCATAAAGCTTAAAGCATCCGGCGGGTCGTGCACTTCAGCTGAAGCACTGGTTTTTCACAGAATCTGTAATTTCAGTGCCTTTTGGCGCTTTGATCCAAACAAGTTTTGATGAAAACACAACCTTACACCCCTAAATTTTGAAATGGACTCCTGCTATATAAGGAGGAAGGTTCCATTTGGTACAAAAGGGTTAATACTGTTATGACAGGTCGTTTTGTTAGCTCGCCTAAATGTAGGGAGTGCAGAAAGAGTTATTGCATGTCCCCAGCGTTAGCAGTGGCACTTGCTTTGGTGTCCACAAACAAAAAAGTTGTGAGTAAAAGTAAAGACCTGATACTTTCAAGACCCTAGGTACTTGCTATAATGATACCAGAACTGTTCAAATATGAATGCAAGTAGAACGTTTTCTCATGCACTAATGCGAAAATCACCTGGAAATAAATATCACAGCGTAGAAAAACATTTTACCTAGACATTTATACCAAACCTGTTAAAATCCGTGCACTTTAGCCATGTATATCGTTCGATAAACACTGTCTACTCTTTTATACTAATACAAAACATGGTTGGAAGAAGGTCAGAGTACGCCGTTGAAATACGGTCCTATATTAAGAATCGTTGTATTCTTGGTATACGGTGCAAAGACATTTTTGATGAAATATATTCGGTTTATCGGCATAATGAAATGTCTTTTCCGACAGTTTTTCGTTGGTGTAAGAAATTCAGCTGTGGGCTAGGCTCAACAGAAGATGCACCACATGATTGTCGGCCGAAAAGAGCAACATCTGCCAAGATGGTTGCTAGAGTGAAAGAAATAGTTGCTACCGATACACCACTAGGCAAATAGCTAGTATGGTTGGCATCTCATTAGGAGCAGCTCATGCAATTCTGAAACGGGATTTGAAAATGAGAAAGATCTGTGCCAGATGGATTCCCCATCTGTTGATAGATGAGCAGAAAAAGACACACGTTCAGTGCGCCAAGAAGTTGCTTAAAAAGTTTCCAAATTACAATGCACGGTCTGTCGCTAATGTCACAGGTGACGAGACATGGGTTCACTTTTATGAGCCAAAAGGAAAGATTCAGAACAAAATATGGGCAACAAAGTATTGCAAAAGACCATGCATTGCAAAGCAGACCATGAGTGTCAAGAAGGTAATGTATGCCATATTCTTTTCAAATCAGGGCCCTGCTATTCAGGTTGCTGTGCCTAAAGGCAAATCTGTAAATGCGAAGTTTTACAAGAATAAAGTTCTTCGAAAATTGAAGAAATATTTCAAAGAATGAAGACCCGCAACTGGTTTGGCCAATGTCAGATTGCTACATGACAATGCGTCATCGCACAAGGCGTTCATTGTGCAAGACTATCTGAAGCAGGAAAAGGTTGTTGAACTCCCTCACCCCACATATTCCCCTGACCTTGCCCTGTGTGACTTTTTTTGTTCCCGTGGCTGAAAAAATACCTTTCTGGTCGAAAATTTGTACAGCGCAAACACCTCGGTTCTGCAATATTCCAGTGCCTTCATAGTATACCTCGAAAAGACTACCAAAATGCATTCAATGATTGGATCAGAAGACTGAAAGTTTGTATATCTGTTAAAGGGGAATACTTTGAGGGGACAAATAAATTTTTCATCGAAATCTCTCACGGAATCATTTTTATGTGCTTAGTTGCATTCATATTTGAACAGTCCTCGTATATATTTGTCTAAAAAATTGCTTAGATCTAGCGCTGCCCATTACCATTTTTATCATTTCGTTTATGTTGCAAATTCACATAACTGGGTGACTTGAAATGGGTTTATTCCAAAGGCAGGTGAAAATGACAGCTCTGCCATGCCAAACTATATACCCCCACTCTGCACCAACACAATTTCTTCCTGAATCACAAAAGGGGGTTGAGCTGTTCAGAAGCTTAATCAGAGGCATGAAGGCAATATGCTGATTCAGAAATGCTAAATTTGTTTGTTTGACTTGAGGTTTAACATCCCCATCAACAGTGTATAGGTCATTTCGGAAACATTGCTTCCAATTTTGTGGGACTTTTACCCGACTTTGAGATGAAATAACTTCACAAGCCCTGCCGCCTAATGAAACCAATAGGGTTTATAAGCATGGACGGTCCGACTTGCATCGCTTTACCTAGGCAGACTTAGATCCTCTAAGCAGTTGACCAGTACTCGTTTGCGGTCAATTTCAGCTCTGCATGGAAACATCATGCAGCCCATCTATTTTTTCAAGCCCCAATGGGCGGTGGCTCAGAATAGATAAAGCAATGTGATCTGATAGACAAGGTAGTGACCAAGGCACAATGTAACATATCATGATTAGCCTCATCCAGGAGAGCGATTTCTAGCCGACTTGGGTCTCTAGTTTCAGTTATTAGATTTTTTTATTTTCAGGGGGTATATGTCCGCTGGATTCAGTTGGTACTACTTGTTTGCTGTAGCCCTACCTCTGGCTGCCATTATAGCAATATTCAATTATAGGAGACGACAACGTGAAATGTTGCTGAGACGTAAGTGCAGAAAATGAGCATCCCACCACACTACTCCTCACATATTATGCAACTTCAACTTGATTAATATGTATTAAAAACGTCATTTTAGGGGTTGGTCAGTTTTGAATACTGGATTGGAGTGACTGGTAACTTTAAGCGAGAGCCTGTGTTAGAGAGCCAATGAATCATAAAGGAAATAAGAAGACATTCTTCTTAATGTATCATTCTACAAAATACAGGATATGAGTTTTGGCTCACGCTGATTCAAA
>OY757021.1:138258794-138352171 GCA_963580285.1 Lucinisca nassula
AAATTCATTATGATAAAACTTCCCTATAAATATAGAAGTTTTTCTTACCTCTGAAAGTAATATTTTTTCAAATGAAAAGTTTTGATTTTTTCTTATTTCTCGTCCAAATATAGATTGTGGGTGCTGGTTAGAACTGCCTTGATGAGGTGTTTCTAACGCGTACCCACAATGTATCAAGGTTGGCAAAAAAGCGGGAAATACTCATATTTCCCTGGACGGCGGGAAATACAGGGAATTCCCGGGAAATACTGGGAAATAAATATTTACATGCGTGGTACCAATTGAGACAGATTAATATACCCCAACTGCCTAGCTATTTGAAAGCAAAATTATTTTAAGTTCATGCAGGGCTTGAAAATTCCACCTGTCTGCTTGCAATGACAAAAAAAAATGAAGGACAAGTAAAAAGTTTGACTAGTCCTTACTACATTTATCAAAGTTTACATGCACTTAGTCATGTAGGACAAGTGAAATTTTGAAGGATTTTCCAGCCCAATTTTATTTAATAACTTGAAAGATTTATAGTCCCTTGCCTTCATATAGAATGTATATAATTTCTTTTCAAACGTGATTCTAAAATATTAGTTTTTAACTTTCATCTTTTTCCCTTGACTTGTAAATACATGTAATTTTAATACTTAGGTGAGTATCTGTAGATAATTTAAGAAGCCTTTTAAGTTTAAATTAACTGTGTTCTTTTAATACCTGTCTCAAACAAACAATTAAATTATCACACCTTTTGGCATTAGGAGTATGATTACGGGAACAAGACAATTCATCGACATAACAATTTATCGACACGGTTTTTGGAGACAATTCATCGACACAAATGAAGACAACTCATCGACACTTTTTGAAGACAATTCATCGACACATTATTATGTTGAAATTATACACACGTTGATAAAATGAAGACACTGTTTTGAAAATAAAATGATCTTTTATCACGTTTATGATCAAAATAACGAATTTAGAAACATTTAATTCAATCTTTTGGCTTATTGACCCTTTTAACCGCATAAAAGAAAATGTATACGGAACTTGGTCAAATATTTTTCAAAACTTTCATAATCAAAATAAAAAAGATGGCAAGTGAAGCTTGATTGTGAGTTACATATATGTTTGCATTTTTTCCCTAAATTTTCAGCATTAAATAAGATTCTGCTCAAATCAAAACGATTCTAACGATAACGCCTAACGTTTATAGGCAGAAATATGAAACGTAAACATAATCCCATTTAACCCATTTAGTACCATTTACCCCAAAACGGGTACCCTGGCAAACAGTGTAGGCTCAGCTCAGACGCCACAGAATGCGGCGTCTGATCAGGGTCTACACTGTTTGCAAAATGTTCAGCTGTTTTCCCAAACAAATTTAGTTGAAAACACAACCTGACAACCCTACATTTTTAAATGGACTCATGCTATATATAAGGAGGAGGATTCCATTTTGTACAAAAATGGTTAAACTGAACTTTTACCCCTAAAGTGGGATTAATCAAGGTCCATCGCATGGGCTTATTGTCTAGATGACAATTCACCAACATGGTTTATATCTCATGATCAGAATTAGGTATCTAAATGCGAATTGTACAAATCTCGAGGCTAAATTATCCTTCAACTCCAGTGGTCGCACTATCAATACTGCCATTACATAGCAATCAGCATCCTAAAAGCTACATGCTATCCTCAGTTACTTTGAGACAGCTCCCCGACAGTCACTGTTTTGCGACATCAAATTAGACGAGGCAAACAATTGCGGTTAAAATGGTCAATAAGCCAAAATATTGAATTAATTTTTTTTAAATTCGTAATTTTGATCATGAACGTGATAATAGATAATTTATTTTCAAAACATTGTCTTCATTTTATCAGCTTGTGTATAATATTTCAACATAATAATGTGTCGATGAATTGTCTTCAAAAAGTGTCGATGAGTTGTCTTCAATTGTGTCGATGAATTGTCTCCAAAAACCGTGTCGATGAATTGTCTTGTCGATGAATTGTCTCGATTCCATGATTACAACACAAACATGCAAACAAACCTTTTCTAGAGTAATCATCCTTAAAATTCAAACATCCAAAGAGTTGCTGTAAATCTCCAAATAATTGAACCATGTGGTTTTGTGTTACACTAAAGCATACAAAACATGTACATGTAGTTCCAATGGCAAACTCTCTTTTAAAAGAAGCTAAGTGATTCTGAACTGGGTCTGCACTGTTTGCCCTGTATGTCTGTCCCAAATATTGGGATCATTATGGTATTTTATCTTCTTAATCCTTGTCCTGCTGAGCCCTGATATCTTATCTTTCAAACAATGAAGATCCATCTGATCAGGATCTTCTTTGTTTGCCACTCAGTTTATTAATTTGTTGCAACAATTTGCACCAAGTAATCAGACTGGTTGATAATAGTGGGAGTTGCATATTTAAATATTCAGCAGGAAAAGGGTTAAGCAAATGAGTGATTTTAAATAAATCTCTGCACCCTACATAACAACAGATCCCTTTATATTTATGCTTGTGTTTGGTTGAGTAAAAGCAGACTTATGACACACATACATATATGTGTGGGGAGGCTTATTGCAAAATAGAAAACTGTTCATTATTCTAATTAAATAAAAACTAATATTAATAGTGTTTTTCTATGAAATAACTAAACAAAAATTATATTTCCCACTATTTCCCACTTTTGCTGAATTTTGGAGTATTTCCCAGGACGGTAATTACCGGTGTCCCAGTTTATCTTGACCCCTGGGTAGCTTTACCCCCGGGGGTAAAGCTACTCAGGGGTAGCTTTACCCCCGGGGGTAAGGATATCCCAGGATATCTTTACCCCCACCCTGGATATCTTTACCCCCGGGGGTAAAGCTAAACTGGCCAGGATATCTTTACCCCCGGGGGTAAAGCTAAACTGGCCAGGATATCTTTACCCCCACCCCAACTTTTGGGTATTAACTATTTTCTTAATACCCAATTTCTTCTTATATGTAAGAGAAGCAAGATAGTGGACTCGATGTTTTACTTTAACATTTTTCGTTTCAATCATGACTCAGACTAATAGAACTACCCTTACTAAGAAATATGACCACATTATAGAGGCAAATGATTATTTAATAACTTCTTTTTGTATATTTTCTTATTCAAAATGTCCCTTATGGCAATCTTTCATAATCTTGCATTATCCCTGTCAGTGGTGGTGGTGAGTGCAAATGCGGGGGTAAAGATATCCTGGCTGGGATATCTTTACCCCCCAGGGTAAAGCTAAACTGGCCAGGATATCTTTACCCCCACCCCAACTTTTGGGTATAAACTATTTTCTAAATGCCCAATTTCTTCTTATATCTAAGGGAAGCAAGATAGTGGACTCGATGTTTCACTTTAACATTTTTCATTTCAATCGTGACTCAGACTATTAGAACTACCCTTATTAGAAATATGACCATATTATAGAGGCGAATGATTATTTAATAACTTCTTTTTGTATATTTTCTTATTCAAAATGTTGCTTATGACAATCTTTCATAATCTTGCATTATCCCTGTCAGTTGTGAAGTGGGTGGTGGGGGTGAGTCGAAAGGCGGGGGTAAAGATATCCTGGCTGGGATATCTTTACCCCCGGGGGTAAAGCTAAACTGGCCAGGATATCTTTACCCCCACCCCAACTTTTGGGTATAAACTATTTTCTTAATATCCAATTTCTTCTTATATGTAAGAGAAGCAAGATAGTGGACTCGATGTTTCACTTTTAACTTTTTTCGTTTCAATCATGACTCAGACTAATAGAACTACCCTTACTAAGAAATATGACCACATTATAGAGGTGAATGATTATTTAATAACTTCTTTTAGTATATTTTCTTATTCGAAATGTCCCTTATGACAATCTTTCATAATCTTGCATTATCCCTGTCAGTTGTGAAGTGGGTGGTGGGGGTGAGTCGAAAGGCTGGGGTAAAGATATCCTGGCTGGGATATCTTTACCCCCGGGGGTAAAGCTATACTGGCAAGGATATCTTTACCCCCACCCCAACTTTTGGGTATAAACTATTTTCTAAATGCCCAATTTCTTCTTATATGTAAGAGAAGCAAGATAGTGGACTCAATGTTTCACTTTAACATTTTTCGTTTCAATCATGACTCAGACTAATAGAACTACCCTTAGTAAGAAATATGACCACATTATAGAGGCAAATGATTATTTAAAAACTTCTTTTGTATATTTTCTTATTCAAAATGTCCCTTATGACAATCTTTCATAATCTTGCATTATCCCTGTCAGTGGTGGTGGTGAGTGGAAAGGCGGGGGTAAAGATATCCCGGCTGGGATATCTTTACCCCCGGGGGTAAAGCTATACTGGCCAGGATATCTTTACCCCCACTCCAATTTTTGGGTATAAACTATTTTCTTAATGCCCAATTTCTTCTAATATGTAAGAGAAGCAAGATAGTGGACTCCATGTTTCACTTTAACATTTTTCGTTTCAGTCATGAGTCGGACTAATAGAACTACCCTTAGTAAGAAAAATGACCATATTTTAGAGGCAAATGATTATTTAAGAACTTCTTTTTTGTATACTTTCTTATTCAAAATGTTGCTTATGACAATCTTTCATAATCTTGCATTGTCCCTGTCAGTCGTGAAATGGGTGGTGGTGGTGAGTGGAAAGGTGGGGGTAAAGATATCCTGGCCGGGATATCTTTACCCCCGGGGGTAAAGCTAAACTGGCCAGGATATCTTTACCCCCACCCATGAGCAATGGTAGAGATGTGAAATCTTGATTCATGCAAGCTAGCTTGTGGTGATGTTATGCCAACCATAGACCATTGGACATCAGTAGTACCTTCATAACGAAAGTGAAGTGTGCTGTTTTGGGTCTTCCAAAGTCTGGATTTGGGGTTGGGTGGGGTCACACTATCTTCACCCCCACCTATGTGCAATGGTACAATTTGTGAAAAACTGATTAATGCACACTATATAGTATAAGTGTGCTTGTTTGTGTTTTTCAAAATGCTAGAAGGGTGGGGGTCAAGCTACCCAGGCCAGGATATCCCCCCCCCCTCCCCGGGGTGAAGGTATTCCAGCTGGGATATCTTTACCCCCACCCATGAGCAATGTTAGAGGTGTGAAATCCTGATTCATGCAAGCTAGCTTGTGGTAATGTTATGTCAACCATAGACCATTGGACATCAGTAGTACCTTCCATTGTTGAGAAGTGTGCTTGTCTGGGTTTTCCAAAGTCTTGATTTTTTTTGGGGTGGTTGGGGGGGGGGGGGGGGGGGGAGGGGGGTCACCATATCCCAGCCAGGAAATCTTCACCCCCACCCATGAGCAATGTTATAAGATGTGAAAAAAATATTCTTGCAAGCTGTACAGTTTAATTATGCTTGTTTTGTTGTTTTTTTTTTGCTTCACATACATACAAGAAGAAATTGGGCATTAAGAATTAGTTTATACCCAAAAGTTGGGGTGGGGGTAAAGATATCCTGGCCAGTTTAGCTTTACCCCCGGGGGTAAAGATATCCAAGCCAGGATATCTTTACCCTTGCCTTTCCACTCACCACCACCCATTTCACAACTAATAGGGATAATGCAAGATTATGAAAGATAAGGGACATTTTGAATAAGAAACTATACAAATTCTTAAAGTGATTTTTAATTCATAGACTATTTGTTATTTTCCCTGCGGAAATATAATTTAGAGGAATATACAAAAATAAGTTATTAAATAATCATTTGCCTCTATAATATGGTCATATTTCTTACTAAGGGTAGTTCTATTTGTCCGAGCCATAATTGAAAGGAAAAATGTTCAAGTGAAACATCGAGTCCACTTTCTTGCTTCTCTTACATATAAGAAGAAATTGGGCATTTAGAAAATACTTTATACCCAAAAGTTGGGGTGGGGGTAAAGATATCCTGGCCAGTTTAGCTTTACCCCCGGGGGTAAAGATATCCCAGCCGGGATATCTTTACTCCCACCTTTCTACTCACCACCACCACCCATTTCACGACTGACAGGGATAATGCAAGATTATGAAAGATTGTCATAAGGGACATTTTGAATAAGACAATATACAAAAAAGAAGTTCTTAAATAATCATATGCCTCTATAATATGGTCATATTTCTTACTAAGGGTAGTCCTATTAGTCCAAGTCATGATTGAAACGAAAAAATGTTAAAGTGAAACATCGAGTCCACTATCTTGCTTCACTTACGTATAAGAAGAAATTGGGCATTAAGAAAATAGTTTATACCCAAAAGTTGGGGTGGGGGTAAAGATATCCTAGCCAGTTTAGCTTTACCCCCGGGGGTAAAGATATCCCAGCCGGGATATCTTTACCCCCCGGGGTGAAGATATCCAGGGTGGGGGTAAAGATATCCCGGGATATCTTTACCCCCGGGGGTAAAGCTACCCAGGGGGTAAAGATAAACTGTTACACCGGTAAATACCAGTGGGAATTCCCGCCACTGGTATTTAACGAACAACCTTGCAATGTATGGTTTAAGCCCCCGCCCATAGGGGCTTGAAGAAATATATGGGCTGCATGATGCTCCCACGCAGAGCTGAATCCAGCCCGCACACTAGTACTGGTAAACCGCTTAGAGGATCTAAGCCTGTCCAGGAGCCGTGGTGCGAGGCGGACCGTCCATGCTAATAAACCCTATTGGTTTCATTGGGGGACAGGGCTTGAGATGTCATTTCATCTCAATGTCGGGTAAAAGTCCCACAAAATTGGAAGCAACGTCTCCAAAATGACCTTTACAGTGTTGACGGGGACGTTAAACCTCGAATCAAACAAAAAACAAAAAAAATGTATGGTTTTCAGCAAAATAATGAAAACCTTTATACCGACATAAATGATATATAAGATATAATGAGGCACCACCCAGCGGGGTTTGAAGAAATATATGGGCTGCATGATGCTTCCATGCAGAGCTGAAACTGACCCGCACATGAGTACTGGTAAACCGCTTAGAGGATGTAAGCCTGCCCGGGCAAAGGGGTGCGAGTCAGCCCATCCATGCTTATAAACCCTATTGGTTTCATTGGGCGGCAGAGCTTGAAATGTCATTTCATCTCAATGTCAGGTAAAAGTCCCACAAAAATGAAAGCAACGTCTCCAAAATGACCTTTACAGTGTTGACGGGGACGTTAAACCTCAAATAAACAAACAAACAAACATTTAATATAATGACAAAACTTGTTATAAAGACAATTTCAATGGGACGATTCCTTAGCTCAAGATGAGATGAATTGATGGAAATATTCAAGAATATTGTCATTATTTAACCCTTAGAGCACTGAGCACGACTATTGTCATTTTGGAGGGGTATGCCAAATCTGTAACGTCTCAAACTCACCAGACATCAGATGCACCCATTCAGAAGAGGTGCCTCACACACAGAAATGGACATACTTTCACAACAAGAGCACCGCATGCAGTTGCCAACGCTCAGCTGCAGCCCCTTTTCATAATGAACAACTAGTCTGAGTTTCAAGTAAATATGTTCAGTAATGACAGAGATATTACAAAATGTCCAAGGTTTTGCACGACGACAACGCAGACGAAAATGTCCAGTTTTTGCACGACGACGCCAGAGCTATGACAATACCTCATCGTTTTCTTCGAAAACAGCCGAGCTAAAAATGCACAATTCTTTACCTGGGTTTTACCCATGGAAAACATGACCCAAATAGAGCATTTACAGTTTGACAATAAACTGAGGCTTCACATGCTGATTTCATAGTGATTTCACCAAAATCATCTCTAAATGAGAAAGATGAAGAAACAAGACTAGAACCTATGTATTTCACCAATTCTATTCAGTATTGCATGCAATGATGTCTGATCGCCTGAATGTTTTTTTTTTGTGTGTTTTTTTCTTTAATGTGTCTTGAAAGGTTCCCGGTTTATCATGTAATATATGAGGAAGCCATGTGGCCACTCTTTCCATTACAAGAATTCCGCCAAAGGCTATGTCGCGCCTGAGGGGGCGCAAAGTCACCGAACCATGACATCTAGGCCACGGTCAAACATAGGTGCTTGAATAAAAGTTGCCATTCTTAAATGCAAGCTCATTAATTAAGCTGTCATAATTCTTGAGAAATGAAATTAACCATTAGGGTGAATGCTAGGGTGGTTGCAATATTTTACGAAGTCAGTGAACCATAAAATGTAGGTCAAGGTCAAATATGGATGCTTGCATTAAAGTTTCCATCTCCAGATACAAGTTTGTACCAAGTATCATTAATGAAGCTCTTATAGTTCTTGAGAAATTAACTTGACCATTTGGGTGAATGCTAGGGTGGTCGCAATATTTTACAAAGTCAGTGAACCATAAAATGTTGGTCAAGTCAAATATGGATGCTTGCATTTAACTTGCCACCCCAAGACACAAGTTTGTACAAAGTATTATTAATGAAGCTCTTATAGTTCTTGAGATTTCAATTTGACCAGTTGGTTGAACGCTCAGGTGGAGCAATATTTTACAAAGTTGGTGAACCATAAAATGTAGGTCAAGGTCAAATATGAATGCTTGCATTTAAGTTGCCATCCGAGATACAAGTTTGTACCAAGTATCATTAATGAATGAGAAATAAGCTTGACCATTAGGGTGAATGCTAGGGTGGTCGTAAATATTACGCCTTGACAAACTGACGGAAAACCGGGTGCCTATATCGCGTATGCTAATAGCAGGCACGACAAAAATGGCAGTCCCCTATAGGTAAACATTGTGTAGAAATATCAGGAATATCAAGGCAAATTCAAGGCAGTAATGGCCTCCTTTGTTGGTGTACCCCCTCTAACTGCCCAGATTTGCTGTTTTTTTCTACACTAAGGGTTAATACTCCAAGAATGATGATGATGATGATTTCGTGTTTAACGACGCGTCAACCATCTTTGTGGGTCATAAGCGTCAAACGGTTAATGGTTAAACGGCATGAAGAATTAGGAGGATATTAAAAGTAAAAAGTCAGAATGATAATGTATAAAAATCTGGAACAGTTAGATTTTATGAAAAAGTCCAATTTCTTTTAAGAATAAAATAATATTATCAACAGGTACATCTTGAAACAGTTGTTGTAAAGTGTCAGCTTTGAAATATAAGTTACGTGAGGGTGAAAAGTCAACACAGTCAATTAAAATATGTTTCACAGTGAATGGCTGATCACAACCTACACAAGAAGGCTGATCATCACCATTAAAAATATAAGAATGAGTAACTCTAGTATGGCCGATGCGCAGTCGCGTTAATACTACATCCTCTTTCCTGGAAAACTGTGGAGGAGAGCATTTTGTTCCAACGACAGGTTTAATGGCATGGAGTTTGTTATTTATTGCACGGTCCCATTTGCCTTGCCATTCCGACAAGATGTATCTGTTGATAAATGGTTTAAAATTATTAAAAGGAATTTTAAAAACAGATGGATCAAGATTGAGCGATTCCTTTGCTTTCTTAACAGCATATTCATTGCCGACAATGCCAATATGGCTCGGAAGCCAACAAAACAATATTTGGTGTGTTTTAGAAATTTCATGATGTTTTTCGATCAATTTTTGAATTTGAGGATTTTTAGATGATGAATGGTCTAAAGCCTTAAGCACAGAAAGTGAATCAGAAAATATAATTGCTTTTTGAATTGTTGAAAAACTGATAAAATCTAAAGCTAGGTCTATTGCTTTGGCTTCAGCTGTAAAAATAGATGAACCATCTGGAAGGCGCAAGGTTTGGTGCGTATCTTGAGAAACATACGCACAACCAACTTTATCTCCTTCTTTGGAACCATCAGTATAGACTTGCTGGTAATCATTGTAACGTGACTGCAGTACCTGAAAGTTTTGTTTGAGAAGTATCGGATTTGATTCGGATTTTTTGCCATCATGTAAGTCGAACAGAATAGAAGGTTTTTTAATACACCAAGATGAAACTTCGGCCGTTTCATTTTGAATATTTTTAAGGTCGATACCTGAATTTTCTAGCAGTGGTAAAATACGTAATCCAAAAGGTTTGATTGCTGTGGGTTTTGTTTCATACTTATCTACAAATTGAGGTGGAAATGAAATTTTGGATGCCGGGTTAGATGGATTTGCAGCAAGTCAAATAGCATACTGAAGAGAAAGTTTCTCTCTACGCGAAGTTAAAGATAATAATACTCCAAGAAACAAGTATTCTTGATATTTGTTAGAATCACCTCCGGTCTAACAAATGTCCACAACATTTGTTAACAAATGTCCACAACATTTGTTTCTTGGGAGTGATTAAGGGAAAAAGTCTCGTGATGCCGGACAGTGTCCCTCGGGACGGATTTTTCCATCCAACCCTCACACCCATATAAGATTCTTATATTATTACCTATTATCGTCCCTTGATAGCCATAAGGGCTCATCTGCATTTTTTCTACTTTTGAGAAAATCGAGTTCAAACATATTATTGTGCATTAAAAATCAGATACTTTTACGATTATCTTTGTTGTTTGCAAGAACATAGTTTCTGGGCAGACCAACATTTCAGCATTCATATAATATAGGTACCATTCTTATTTTTCCCATATATGGAATATGTTGCAGATGAGCCCTTCTGGCTGAAAACATTCATGCAGAAAATATGAAGAACTGTGTCAACCAAAAGGACTCATATAAAGCATTATTTATTTCTACTGCCACAAAGCATGGATAGTTTTTCATATGACATGCAAAATATAATTATCATATAAAAACTTAAAGAGAATTAAGCATGGCTAGAAATTCTAAAACACATGTTGCCATTTTTTATCCCAATATTGTCAGCATAATAAATACTGTATGCTATATTTTATCAGTTTTAAATTGATACGACTGCTTTTATTTCACAAAGGTTAATCGCTATCTTCCTCTTCTTCTAGTATATCAGGTTCCGGGAGCCTGTCTTTCATGGTTTTGCTTGTTTTGAGTCCCTCATAAAAGCAACGGTAATGTTCGGGGATAACCAAACTGTCACACAAAGACAGCAAGTCTTTCTTCTTTTGAACAGATACTGGAAGCAGGCTGTCATATCTATTTGGTATTGACTTGGGTGCATCACATGGCCTTCCACGTGTTTGTCTGATACTGATGTGGATCGAGCGAAATCTTTCTTCAGCAAAACTCTCTTTTATCTGAATTTCGTCTGGGGTTTCTTTCGTCACACGGATAACTTTTATTTTCATCCAGTTAACTTTCTTTCCTTCAGTGTCAGTCTTCATACCACTATATTCTTCTTTTGTGAAACCTTTTAAATCTTTGAAATTGTTATATCGCATCGGTACTACAACATAAGGCTTGTTTCTTCTTGCCATATGCACAACAGTGTCCCATTGATCTGGGTGATAAATAGAAGTCCCTTTCTTTGCATGTTCAATGGCGGAGTGCATAGAGTCACACTCCATTTGAGTATGCCCAGACTCCAAAAACTTCTGTTCTAGTATTTCTAAGGATAGACTTGTATTGACAGTGTGGTGTAAGCCGGCTGCAAGATACTGGTTCCTGTTTTGGCCAGAACAACAGTCTGAGTAAAGAATAACGTGTTTCACAATGCTGGGCAGACTTTTCAAATGGGTAATCAAACATGAACCTATCTCTGATGACCCCCTTTGACCATTGGTTTCATCCCAAATATAACATGTACCAGATCTGTCTGCAAGGGAAAATACAGTCAAGTTGTAACAGTTTAGTTTCCTTTTATAAAATACCTTACTCACATTAGAACATGGTGTGTATAAAACGGCCTGTAAGTCAAATGTTGCAGTATAAATGGATTTGTTCTGCTTTGAATTTTCTTTATCCTTTTCTTTTTCACTCCTAGCTTCTTCTTTCCTTTTCAAGTGTTCGTCATAGTTAATTTTGTCTGTTTCGGAAACGACACCCGTGCGCTCTTTTTCTTTTTGTGTATTGCAGAAAGCACATGTATCCTTCTTAGGCTTATGAAATGACAAATTGTATTCTGTGCAGAAAATAGATCGATACACTTTTGAAGAAACTGGGATTACGTTTTCACTACTGCATTTGTCTTTGTACAGATCATACATGCGGCTAATACTTAGACCGGGTTCTAGATACTTCCTTTGTGTATTTTTCCTCTTATAGTGAGAGTCCACTGCAGGAAAAGATTGAATGTGATGTTTGACATAGGCAATACGAACACTTTCAGTTTTATTTGCCGGCACATGTCTTCCACGCTTGTCAACCGACTTGAAGGAACTGTGTTCTTTTTTGCTTAATGTGCATCTTACTAATTTATCACTTATATCCAAGGTTTTTAGAAAGAATTGCTTGCAAACACGCTCAAGCCTGTCACCTACAGGTAAAGTGTATGTCCTTGAATTCAATTTGTAGGTCCTGAGATTGCGTTCAGATGTCGGCTTTACTTCAATATGGCGGCAAATAAAATCCCTTTTTCTCTCATAGGTCATCTGTGGGCTATAAAAATGATCAAAAATTTTCTGTCTTGTTGCCTGTGACACTTTTGTAGAGCACTTGTACCTACATGTGGAGCAATTCATTGGTTTCAAGCATTTTGCAGGTACTGTCTTTTTGTTTCCTGGAGATATGTAACTTTTCCCCGTGTTTTTGTTCTCTTTGCGAATATTCTTTTTCCATTTGCTAGGATCAGCTGTCTTCTTTCGGCATTTTCGTTTCTTCTCTGGTGACTTATAGTCGGCTTGTTTCCGTGGTGTTACTGTAGGAGACCTGTGCGACTGTGATTGTTTGTTGTTTTGTGAGTTATTACTGGTAAATGGACCAGACCTTGTCGTCGTTGCTGGTGATTTTATAATGCAATCGTAGTGCTCAAAGCCGTGCATTGCTAAGAAAGACAACATAAAAGGCTGTCTTCGTACGTCTGTTGGCATTCCCATTGTTGGCTCAATGTTTGTGACGGGATTATTTATTCTGCTGGAAAATATTGTGATTTGAGTCTGAAATATATTAGCCACTGCCATTGGAACTACATCAGATATGTCATTATTCCATGTGCCGGGAGTTTCAATGACTTTCACTTTCTCTGAATATACCTTTGATTTCTGTTCTGTAGATACATTGTCTGGGAACCGTAAAAATTCTATGTAGCTACTTTCATTTTGCAACAAATGGTCACAAACGTAAGCTCGCAGTGTAGAAGCTGTGTAATTTTCTGTCGGAATTTGACACCTAATGGCATTGAAAAAGCAGTCCCCATCTGGTTCAGATTGTATCTGAGTCAAATTGTTGCTTGTGAGAAGGTGGGTTAGTCTTCTTATATGTGCCTTTTTGCGGATCTGGTTGATATTGTACATTTCCAGACTTGTTTTTTGGGCCTCTGAAATATCAGAGTCATTTTTATTTCCCGCTTTTGAATTTATTTCTGATTTTTGCTTCTTTTCTTTGCAAAGTTTAGTTTTCCTTCTGCCTGTTGTTTGTTTGTCAGGTTTTTTGTTTTTTCTTTCTACATTTTGAGCTACAGTTCTTTTCAGTGGTCTGTTTCTTTTCCTCCACCATTTCCGCTTTCTTATGTTAAAAATCACTGGCATCTGCGATTCAGATTCAGATTGTGATGTAGCTGGTGAAGTAGAGGGTGAATAGGTTTCATCTTTGTCAGTATCGTCATATTCTGGAGTCAGAGAGTGCGCTCTATTCTTCCTTTTGTTACGTTTAGTGACAAAATGAGCCAGTGGGACATCGTCGGTATCACTGGAATGATTTTCCTGTTGTGCATTAGTGATCGTTTCAGGGCGCTTTGAACCGTCTTGAGCTATGTTATTATCTCTATTACTTTCTCTCTGTGAACTGGCGGCATCCAAGGTGTGATTTGAAGACAGGTCATTGTCTGCTGGTAATGCATATTGGCTTCGTAGAAGTCGTCATCTGACCAGTGCGAGTCACTCATTCTTATCACTCTGAAAATAAATAAAATGCACTGAGGAGTAATTTATACCATCATTCTAAACATTATGTTAACATTCATTTTTCGATTCCCCAAAATATGAAAATCTGTGCATTTTTGTCTTATTTATACTGCAAACACAGGCTGTGGGTGCTCGTTAGAACCGCCTCATTGAGACAGTTCTGACGAGTACCAATAACCTATTTCTTCGAGCAGAAATAAGAAAATATATGTTTGCCCCCATAAACCCCAGTACCTCAATATAAAGTAGGGTTTAGGGTGGGTTTTCATTTCATCGACTTGTTCACGTGATGAAACCAGATAATCATCCTGCCAAAAGGGCTCATCATCCAAAACAAAAGAAAAAGGGACAGTAAAGTATGGAATTAAAGTGCTGTTTTAATTCAGGTGTGTTGACAAGTTCTGATTGTAAAATGCAAATAGTAATATCTTGCTTCTTTTATGCATTTATTTGGATAATTCACTTACTAAAATATTCCAGCCATAAGGGCTCATCTTTTTTTCCTTTGGAGCATGCATTTCAGGACTGACTGGTGGTAAAGATAGAGGTTTTATGTTTATTTCTTTTAATTAAACTGCGTCAATATAATAAGAACAAAAGTAAAGACACCAACTTACCGCTATATTTGTATCCAAAACTGTCTGTAAAACACACAAAAAACACTAGCTACTGAGTCTTAAAATAGGAGATTCTGTGTTTATTCTACTCTCTCTGTAGATGTTATTTACTGATAAGCTGTGTAACAGCATGCTAGGACTATACCTGATGCTAGAGGAAGTATAGAATTTCAGTAAATACACAAATTATTTCCAACTGGTAGAAGGGCTTATCTGCACTGCACACTGCAGATGAGACCTTATGGCTGTCTCAAAAAGTAGTTGAGCCCTTATGGCTCTTTGACTTTCATGATTTTAAATATGAGCCCTTATGTCTCAGACCCGTATATTTGCCTGGTTAATGAAATACCTTCTTCATATTCAGGCAGACCCTAGTTTCGATTATTTTACTTCCAAATTCAACATAAACTCATTTTTGACAAAAATGCAGATGAGCCCTTATGGCTATCAAGGGGCGTTATACTACTCCATATTTGGATTCTCTCTAGCAGCATATTCACTATAGCAGCAAATTGTCAGGGAACCAATACATGTACAGTCATTATAACGAGGGTCCTATGTATATAGAGGATCTTACATGAGTGTTCATGTATTATTGAATTCATTAAACAAGTTGAGGAAAAGGGATAAAATGCGAGGCTTTGCCGAGCATTTTATCCCTTTTCTTCAACGAGTTTAATAAATTGTCAATATAGAGGATCTTACATGAGTGTTCATGTATTACTGAATTCATTAAACGAGTTGAGGAAAAGGGATAAAATGCGAGGGTCCTCTATATTGACCATTTATTAAACGAGTTTAATAAATTCAACTAGAATTTGTTTTTCTACAAAAACACATATGTCTCCCCCGTTTTTGACTGCTAAGTATAACCTTGACATTGGAGGTATTGAGCTGGGTCTTATGTGCAACACATCATCTAATGAAGATGAACATTTCTGCATAGTAACTTTAAAAATGTTCATAGAAAAATAAAAAAGTTATTGGGCGTAAACAAAAATAGCACTTTTTTACCTATGACCTCTAAGTATGGCCTTGACCTTTGAGGTACAACACATCGTCTCATGATGGTTAACATTTCTGCCAAGTAATTTCATAATCCACCAAAGAATAAGGAAGTTATTGACTGTCCCTTTTTTTACCTTTGACCTCTAGGTATGACCTTGACATTGGAGGTATGGACCTTGGTCTTGCACCTGACTCATGGTCTAATGACTGTGAACATTTCTGCATGGTTACTTTATAACGACCATCCAGAAATAAAAAAGTTAACTAGAAAAACAATGCCCCCAACCTTTGCTTGTCCCTAGATGGCAAAATATTCAACAAATATTGTTAAAGACTCAAAAACATACAACAAGAATTCCGCCGAAGGCTATGTCATGCCTGTGGGGGCGCAAAGTCACCAAACCATGAAATCTAGGTCAAGGTCAAACATGGATGCCTGCATAAAAATTTCACTCCTAGTTGCAAGCATGTACCAAGTATCATCAATGAAACTCTTAAAAACAGACTCTTACATCAGGTTGAAAGTTAGGGTTGTCACACTATTTTACAAAGTCAGTGAACCATAAAATGTAGGTCAAGGTCAGAAACGGATACTTGCATTGAAGTTTCAATTCCTAAATGCAAGCTTGTACCAAATACAATTTACCAAATACAATTAGTGAAGCTATAATAGATCTTGAGAAATGAACTCTAACATTAGGGTGAAAGTCAGGGTGGTCGCAATAATTCACGAAGTCAGTGAACCATGAAATATAGGTCAAGGTCAGATATGGATGCTTGCATTGAAGTTGCAATGCCTGGATGCAAGTTTGTACGAAGAATGATTAATGAAGCTCTAATAGTTCTCAAGATATGGACTCTTACATTAGGTTGAACGTTTGGGTGGTCGCAAATGTTGACGGACGAACGGACGGAAACTTGGACTCCTATATCGCGCCATGCTAATAGCAGGCGCGACAAAAAATGAAATGCTGGAGCTAAACAAACGCAAAGTTAGGCTTTGGTGGACCTAACCAGGGACAAATGTGGTACGAGATTTTATTAAAAAAATTTCAAAGGGCAATAACTCTTGAAAGGGGCATAATCCGGATGAGAAAAAAAATACGTGTCAGCTTATTTTCCATTAGGAATGCATATATGAAATTTCAAAACCATAGCCTACACAGTTCTAAAGTTATGCTATGCATCACTTTTAGCATTCATTACAATGGGCACAAATTACCAAAATGACAAAGGGCCATAACTCACAAAGTATTTTTCGGAATTTTGTCAAAAGTTAATCAGTTCATATACTCATCACCACCAATATACTCAACAACTTTCAAGGCTCTAGCTCCAATAGTGTTTGAGATATTTTGCTGACAAGATTTTATCAAAAAAAATTCAAAGGGCAATAACTCTTGAAAGGAGCATAATCCGGACGAGAAAAAAAATATGCGTCAGCTAATTTTCCATGAGGAATCCATATATGAAATTTCAAAACCCTAGCATACACGGTTCTAAAGTTATGCTATGCATCACTTTTAGCATACATTACAATGGGCACAAATTACCAAAATGACAAAGGGCTATAACTCACAAAGTATTTTTCAGAATTTTGTCAAAAGTTAATCAGTTCATCTACTCATCACCACCAATATATTCACCAACTTTCAAGGCTCTAGCTCCAATAGTTTTTGAGATATCTTGCTGACAAGATTTTATTAAAAAAAATTCAAAGGGCAATAACTCTTGAAAGGGGCATAATCCTGACGAGAAAAAAAATATGTGTCAGCTTATTTTCCATCAGAAATGCATATATGAAATTTCAAAACTATAGCATACACGGTTCTAAAGTTATGCTATGCATCACTTTTAGCATACATTACAATGGGCACAAATTACCAAAATGACAAAGGGCCATAACTCACAAAGTATTTTTCGAAATTTTGACATAAGTTAATCAGTTCATCTACTCATCCCCACCAATCTATTCACCAATTTTCAAGGCTCTAGCTCCAATAGCTTTTGAGATATCTTGCTGAAAAGATTTTATTAAAAAAATTTCAAAGGGCAATAACTCTTGAAAGGGGAATAATCCGGACGAGAAAAAAAAATACGCGTCAGCTAATTTTTCATGAGGAATCCATATATGAAATTTCAAAACCCTAGCATACACGGTTCTAAAGTTATGCTATGCATCACTTTTAGCATACATTACAATGGGCACAAATTACCAAAATGACAAAGGGCCATAACTCACAAATTATTTTTCGGAATTTTGTCAAAAGTTAATCAGTTCATCTACTCATCACCACCAATATATTCATCAACTTTCAAGGTTCTAGCTCCAAAAGGTTTTGAGATATCTTGCTGACAAGATTTTATTAAAAAAATTTCAAAGGGCAATAACTCTTGAAGGGGGCATAATCCGGACGAGAAAAAAAATACGCGTCAGCTAATTTTCAATGAGGAATCCATATATAAAATTTCAAAACCCTAGCATACACCGTTCTTTAGTTATGCTATGCATCACTTTTAGCATACATTACAATGGGCACAAATTACCAAAATGACAAAGGGCCATAACTCACAAAGTATTTTTCAGAATTTTGGCAAAAGTTAATCAGTTCATATACTCATCACCACCAATATATTCACCAATTTTCAAGGCTCTAGCTCCAATAGTTTTTGAGATATCTTGCTGACAAAATTTTATTAAAAAAATTTCGAAGGGCAATAACTCTTGAAGGGGGCATAATCCGGACAAGAAAAAACATATGCGTCAGCTAATTTTCCGTGAGGAATTCATATATGAAATTTCAAAACCCTAGCATACCCGGTTCTTTAGTTATGCTATGCATCAAAAGCGTAACGGATGAACAGAAGAATGAACCAGAACCAATATGCCCCTCCAACTTTTTCAAATTTGGGGCATAATGACTGGACACAAAAAAAAAAAAAACTTTTTTTACCTCTGACCTCTTAGTATGACCTTGATCTTGGAGGTACCGACCTGGGTCTAGTGTGCACCACATCGTCTCATGATGGTTAACATTTCTGCCAAGCAATTTCACAATCTATCCAGGAAGAAGAAAGTTATTGACTGAACACTAAAAAAAGGCCCTTTTTGTCCTTTGACCTCTTGTCCTTTGACCTTTTGTCCTTGACATTTGAGGTACCAACTTGGGTCATGCACACAACACATTGCTCATGGTGGTTAACATTTCTGCCAAGTAATTTCAAAATACATCTAAAAATAAGAAAGTTATTGACAGAACACAAAAATGGCCCCTTTTTTACCTTTAACCTCTATGTATGACCTTGACCTTTCAGGTACCAAACTGGGTCAGGCGTGCAACACATCATCTCATGGTGGTTAACATTTCTGCCTAGCAATTCCAAAGCCATCTAAAAATAAGAAAGTTATTGACCAAACACGAAAAAAGGCCCCTTTTTTACCTTTGACCTCTATGTATGACCTTGACATTTTAGGTACCAAACTATATCATGCATGCAACACATCGTCTCATGATAGTTAACATGTTTGCCAAGTAACTTCAAATTCTATTTAAAAATAAGCAAGTTATTGACAAAACCGGAAAAAGGCCCATTTTTTTACATTTGACCTCTAAGTATGACCTTGACCTTTGAGGTACCAGCCTGGGTCATGCACGCAACACATCGCCTTATATTGGTTAATATTTCTGCCAAGTGATTTCAAAATCGATCTCAAAATAAGAAAGTTATTGACCAAATATGAAGAAAAGGCCCCTTTTTTTACCTTTGACCTCTAAGTATGACCTTGACCTTTGAGGTACCGACCTGCCTCATGCTCACCACACATCATCTCATGGTTGTAAATAATTACGCCAAGTAATTTTAAAATCCATCTCAAAATAAGAAAGTTATTGACCAAATACGAAAAAAGGCCCTTTTTTTTACCTTTAACCTCTAAGTATGACCTTGACCTTTTAGGTACCGACCTGCCTCATGCGTACCACACATCGTCTCATGGTTGTTAATAATTATGCCAAGTCATTTTTAAAATCCATCTCAAAATAAGAAAGTTATTGACCAAATACGAAAAAAAGGCCCCTTTTTTGACCTTTGACCTCTAAGTATGACCTTGACCTTTGAGGTACCGACCTGCCTCATGCGCACCACACATCGTCTTATGGTTATTAATATTTCTGCCAAGTAATTTTAAAATCCATCAGAAAATAAGAAAGTTATTGACCGGACACAATTTGCCCATACATATATACATACCAACAAACTTCCAAGGGAGATAATTCAAAAAGTATAAATGCGAGAGTTATAGTTCTTGTGCACTGCACGTCGTCTAATGCTGATTAATATTTATATGAAGTTTCGTGACGATAGCTCTAACGGTTTACAAGTTATAGAGCGGACACGAAAGTGTGACAGAAGGACAGACAGACGCCCGGGGGAAAAACAATATGTCTCTCCGAAAAAATTTTTTTCGGGGGAGACATAATAATACATGAGCACAAATGCAAAATTCTATTTATCATATGACATTTTAAACACATTTTATTCACGATTGTTTACAAAAATAGCCATCGGAAGAGATGGCAAATCCCCCGACCAAAAGCCAATATGGCCTTCAGAAGATTGCTCACCAATAGAAAGTGCACCAGAATTAAACCAGCAATATATCACAAAAGTATTGCAGTTATGGCCATCACAAGATTATACTGTCAGGGGAGATGACTAAAAAACCAGGGCACTCAGAAATGTGGTTCTTGCGCATGAAATGCCTGCTTAAGCTCATGTATTTCTGTACAAAGTACCATCAATATGTCTCAAAAGGTATTGGAGATATGGTGATCACAAGCTGGTGCTACTGTTATCTTGGAAGGGTAGATAACTCAAATACCACAGCCCCAACAGTTTTGGTTCTTGCCATGACATTCCTTCTGTACCTTGTATACAATTGTGCCAAGTTCCTTCAATATATCTCAAAGGGTGTTGGAGTTATGGCCATCACAAGGTTATATTGCCAGTGGAGATAACTAAAAAACCAGAGCACCCAGAGTTGTAATTCTTGAGCATGACACACCTGCTTAACCTCATGTACATCTGCATCAAGTACCACCAATATGTGTCAAAGGGTATTTGAGGTACGATGATCACAAGGTTGTCATACTGTTATACTGGAAGGGGAGATAACTCAAATATCATAACACCCAGAGTTGTGGTTCTTAGGCATGAAGCGCCGTCTCAACGTTGTATACAATTGTGCCAAGTACCATTAATATATCTCAAAGGGTATTGGAGTTATGGCCATCACAAGGTTATATTGTCAGGGGAGATAATTAAAAAACTAGGGCACCCAGAGTTGTGTTTCTTGCACGTGACACACCTGCTTAACCTCACGTACAACTGTACCAAGTATCAGCAATATATCTCAAAGAGTGTTGGAGATGTGGCCATCACAAGGTAGTAATTCTATATTATTGGAAGGGGAGATAACTAAAAAACCATGGCACCCAGAGTTGTGGTTCTTGTGCATGACACAGCGTCTCGGCCTTGTGAACAACTGTGCCAGGTATCATCAATATATCTCAAAGAGTGTTGGAGATGTGGCCATCACAAGGTAGTAATTCTGTATTATTGGAAGGGGAGATAACTAAAAAACCATGGCACCCAGAGTTGTTGTTCTTGTGCATGACACAGCGTCTCAGCCTTGTGAACAACTGTGCCAGGTATCATCAATATATCTTAAAGGGTATTGGAATTATGGCCATCACAAGGTTGTCACTCTATTTTATTGGAAGGGGAGATAACTAAAATCGTATGGCATCCAGAGTTCTGGTTCTTGCGCATGACACGCCGTCTCAGCCTTGGGAACAATTGTGCCACGAACCATCAATGAATCTCAAAGGTTATAGGAGTTAGGGCAATCACAAGGTTGTCACCCTATTTTATTGGAAGGGGAGATAACTCAAAAACCATGGCAACCAGAGTTGTGGTTCTTGTGCATGACACGCCGTCTCAGCCTTGTGAACAACTGTGCCAGGTACCATCAATATATCTCAAAGGGTATTGGAGTTATGGCCATCACAAAGTAGTCATTCTATTTTATTGAAAGGGGAGATAACTAAACAAGTATGGCATTCAGAGTTCTGGTTCTTGCGCATGACACGCCGTCGCAGCCTTGTGAAAATTGTGCCAAGAACCATCAATAAATCTCAAAGGGTATAGGAGTTATGGCCATCAAAAGGTTGCGTCTACGGACGGACGGACGGACAGACAGACGGACGGACGCCAGGCTGATCGCTATATCCCCCGAACCTATTCGGTCGGGGGATAAAAATGTCAATATCTAGCTTATTTGCATATTTAATCCACCAGTGGATTATCGAAAATATTACATGGCGTCATTACACTCTCAGACGCGACGTCATAATTATGATAAATAGAGTTGATTTGTTTTTTTTATTGATTACGGCGAAATAATTCACAAGTGTTCTAAGGCTTCCGAGTAAAAACCGAGTGATAGCGAATGTGTTTTTTACACGAAAGCCTTAGAACAAGTGAATTATATCTCCGTAATCAATCAAAACAACAAAATAAACTGTTTATTACATTTCCATTCATGTTTTACCTTTGAATTTTCAAATTCAACCACTGATTTCCAACCAAAATAGTTCCAGTCAGGGTATGGATTTCATGAGACATGGTTTAGTTGTAACTCATTGTTAGAAATGTAACAAATACCTGTAATCCCCACTTTTCTTCATATAAAGTTGGATTTACAAGGTGTTCATTGCACAGTCTTGTTAACTTGAATCACATGAGATCCACATTAAGTCATGTCAAATTTTATTACTGATAATTGCACAGGTTGATAACAACTTTAATACTCAGATGTGTGTGTGTTTTTTTTTTGTTGTTTTACAGCCCTTCAATGATTATTTCACTAAATCAGAGCAGACCGTTGACTAGAGGTGGCCGAAAACTTAAGTAACTGGAGAAAAACCACCTGACCTTTCATTGCAAAACTTGGCGTCTCAGAAGTGACCCAACAAGGCTCAAACTGACAGCAGTAAAAGACCTAGTAATAAGAAATTGTGCTTAAACCCAGGCTAAAGAGGCAAGTACTCAAATTTTATAGCTGGATAGCTGTCAAATAAATAGCTCCAAATATCAAATGAGCCAAAGTATTGAGACAGACAGGTCTAAGCAAACAGTGCAGAGCCAGATCAGGAGCAGTAGGAGCAGTCTGATCTGGGTCTACAGTTTGCTATTCCATTTGCACTTTTTGGACTCTTTGCTGGACTGTGAAACAAATTTGCTAAAATTTTCAGTGTTCTTATTTCTCAATAAAAATAGAAAAAGTTCTTGTTTTTTCATTGGAACTGCCTAGATAATACAGCATCTTCAATTAAAATGTTTTTTTTTTTTTTCCGATTTCTCAACCATAATATTGTAAGAGTCACCCCCAGGGACCTTATTCAACACAGAGTTGCTGACACTCTCCATATTTTGTTACCCCACCCATCGGAACTCACAACAGTTTTTCCAGTCAAAACAAAGATGTCACGTTCCAGTACTTAAATATTAGATTCGCCCTAGATGAACGACTTCATTACAAGTATTCACGAACAATCATCAACTCTATAGAACAAACAACTACACAGAAATGCTCTCCTGAAAGCGTTTTGAAATAACCTGTTTCACGGAACTGTCAACAAACTGTCCAATTCTACATCAGTTTATCCAGCTTATTTCGGACTGACAGCCTGTCTCTCACACACAGCGATGAAGTTCTGAACCCTTAATATTTGTAGAAACCAAGAACTTTCCATTTGCATAGATAGAAATCACTTTTATTGACATTTTCATAAAGTTTTATCCGTGTTGTAAACACTGCGAACCGTTAGTTGGACCGAATCACCTCCTCTTGATGGTTTGACTAAATATCCGTCACTGCTAGGCTTGAATGTAAACTATTCAAATAATCGTTGACTGCCTATCGTAGATGTTACACATTTGCATCGAAGGACTTCATAAATAACGGAAAGGACCTCCTTGAATTGTAAACGTGATTGAGATTTATGAGGCTTCTTGTTGTGCGGAATATCAATTCCACCGAGCGTCTGCTTTTCACTGTATATTGTTACGCCAGTCACCGGCACCTCTCGTGGTTGTCCTTATAATTATTACGAAGTCCGTCATGTTGCAGTTGATACTATTTAATTCTATGATTTATTCCTTATACCGTATTTTGCCGTGTATAACACGCACTCGTGTATAATACGCACCCGATTTTCAGTGTCTGATCGGCGGGAAAAAAATAAGTTCGTATATATAACACGCTTCAGTTTTACCCAGATGCCCCACAGGTAAAAGTTGGTTCCCTGCTCCAGACTTAAACGAATTCGGTGAGTGAGTGTTTCAGTTTAACGTCCCACCAACAGCTAAGGTCATACGGAGACGGGACCTCGGTATAAAGACTCATCCGAAAGTCTGGAGAAGCCCGGGGTCGAACCTGCGACCCCTGGTTTACAAGGCGAGTAGCGTAACCACTCGACCACGGAGGCTTCTAAAACGAATTCGGTGTATGGCATGTGACATTACAAGTGTAAATGTGTTCTGTAATTTTTTTTCTTTGTGGGAATACAAGACAAATTATCGTAAGTTTTTCCCCAATCTCGTCGCTAAAAGACATAATTGAAGTGTGACAAGGGTCATTTCTAAGGGTACTGTTCTCTCTATCTTGTGAAAAAAAATGACAAAATAGTTTTATTTGACAAAAAAATAATTTCCAAGACCCAGAGTGTTAAAATAAGTCTTTGTTATGACACCCCCTTGGGGATTATAAAATCTGTGTATATTGGGCACAGTTTTCCACAGTTTTGAGTCGCTTGACACGTACAGTAATTAGCACCTTCTCAACTGCAGTATTCTAAATCCGTTCGTTGTGAAATTCACACCTCAGTGCAATAAACACCAATCACTGTTGATAGCATGTCATACTGCAACGCTTCATTTAATTATATACAAAAAGGTAAATGGAATATTTTAATACTGAAGTGACTCTTCTTATTTACAAGCAGTCATATTGTTTGGAATAATTTCCTATAATTCACATTGAGGACCGTCTGCTCAGAGCTGCCTGTGCAGTCACGCAGTCTGATCAGTTTCTTGTGCGCTGTAACGATAGCTATGGGCCCAATGCTCCTACGTGCAGCAAGAGAAATCTCTACAATTTACATGTGCGCCCTGCAAAGACCGTCTGCTCAGAGCAGCCTGCGCATTCGCGCAGTCTTATCAAAGTTCGTTGTGCTCCTTCGTGTAGCAAGTGAAATCTCTACAAAATACATGTGCGCCCTGCAAAGACCGTCTGCTCCGAGCAGCCTGCGCACTTGCGCACCCTATCAAATTTCGTTATGCTCCTTCGTGCAGCAAGAGAAATCTATTCAATTTACATGTGCGCCCTGCACAGTCCGTCTGCTCAGAGCAGCGCAGCGCATTTGTGCAGTCTTATCAAACTTTGCTGAATGCTGTAAGGATTGCTCTTTTGTCCAGGAAGAGAAATATTTATAATTTTCATGTGTGCCCAGCAATGACCATTCACTCAGAGCAGCCTGCGCAGTCTTATCAGTGTTCAATGTGCAATCTGAGGAAAGCTAAAAAAAATCTGGTCAGACTTTATGGGTGTACAGGCGGGTCTGATTCTTCGCGGGGACGCACGTGTTAAATTGCAGGAAATTAATGCCCTTGCTCAAATTAAAGTTACGCACAGTTGCTTCCCTTACTTAGCTGTCAATCAAATTTATGTATAGATTCAGGTTTTTCTTTCATTCGTTATTACGTTAATAAAGTCAAATTTCTGAAGCAAAAATAAGTAATTACAGTTTCCAGGTAAGAAAATATATTCAGGGGCTTGCTTGGTATCCAAAACTATGTGTTTGTCGTTGAAGTCGGTCTAACAAGATTTTTTTGTAGTAAATTCGCGATTGTCATTAGATTTCGCGACCGCAAAACTTCGACAACGCTTGGAAAAATGTTGGAAGTTTTGTGTTCTGTTACATTACACGCACCCAGTTTTGATTTCATATTTCTGAGAGAAAAAAGTGCGTATTATACACGCCGAAATACGGTAAAAGGATCTCCATAATTTTGCATAGGACTCCTCGGAAGTTCTAAATCGTTTGCACTTCTTAGGAGAAGTTCGAAGTAGTGCAAGATTGTGTACTGCTGATCTTGATTTTCTCACAATCTGATTGGCTGACTGATGGCGTGGTACTCTCGCTAGAAACTATATAAAGGAGTTGCTAACGCTGATTCGACATCCAATCTCAAGTTCGAGAGCCGCGAAAATTCGAATCTTCCAATCATACAAGCTAAAGATCTAGGACCTACCCCTTCATACAAGGTACATAAATGGGATTTGAGTTAGCTCCCCTTCCTAAGACCATGGGTCGGATGAGATGTATGAAGAGAACAGAGTTGTTTATTCTTGTTTACAAAAATAACAAGAATCCGCCATCTTCACAGATGTAAACAAGCCACCCAATAGTTATACCTCATATCCTGAAGCAGAACTTTGCAGGCTCTTTGATGGTTTATTATAGATTATTACTTTAAATTCCTTAAGGCTCTTTACACCTGTTTATGTATATGTTATGAAGTTATTGTAGCTCTTAACTTGCACGATTGGATCCCACCACATAAGAAATATATTTCGCGAGTTGAGCGCGACAGTTCACCGAAGTTATATATTTTCAATTGCACAAATCATACAGCTCGCCGAAAGATTTTATGATAGACGCGACAGTTCACCGAATTATATCTCTTGAGAGTACCATGTCATCAGTCATTGCCAACGAATTATTTTAAAGTTATTAGTTTAACATTAATAGTTAAAAGTGGTTTGAGGGGCCTTAATGTCGAGAGATGACAGTTCTTTAACACATTTATATGATTATATCGACTACTATATAGAGAGTTACGAGATATGAGTATTGATTATCATTACGATGTTGTTATGGAGGGGTCCTCGATCGGTTCTGATGCCCTCAGCCATGAACTGTTGATAATGAATGTCTAGAATGAATGAGGGAATACAAGAATGACTATTTATAATTTGCTATTGAATAAATGACAGTGTAAACGTACTCAGGTCTTATTAGTTGCGTTTATATGCCAATTATAATTAGCTTGTAAAAACTTAGGTACACGGTTATTCCTGTAAGAGAAGTCTTTGAAGATTTAGCAGTCTAGCTTGGTCGCCTCACACGCCATCCTACCATGAGGTGCCTTGCAATTTGTTATGAGTACTGCCAGTCTCGGTAGCTCAGTAAGATACGCGTCTGACTGTTGATCAGGAGGACTCGGGTTCGATACCTGCCTGCCCAGGAAAAGGGTAGATAGGTAGACTGACTGGCTCAAAAATGACCTAAAATAGTGTTGACTTGGGCCGTTAAACTCCAATACAAACAACAAGAGGCTCAATGAGCCTAAACCGCTCACCTGAGGAACTTAAGTTTTAACAATTCACAGACTTGACTACTAAATCTGCTAATAGAATCCAGCCCATTGACCCTTACAGGATATAAGTCATCATTATTGCATTGCATTCCAAGTTTGAGACTTCTAGCTTCTATAGTTCCTGAGAAATCTTTGACGAAAATTTAACATTGGTCAAAATGGAGAGAAAGAAGAATGAAAGAACAGATGAACAAATAAGCTGAGAAAGCCCAATGTCTCTTACACAAAATAAGTCATCATTATTCTATTGAATACCAAATTTGATGCTTCTAGCTTTTATAGTTCCTGGGAAATCTTTGATTAAAAATTTAACATTGGTCTATTATCTCTATATGGAGAGAAAGAAGAATGAAGGAACAAATGAACCAGACTAGCTCCAAAACCTAATGCAGCCTTTCCCCTTGCCCAATGGTGCTACACATAAAATTTAAACAAGATTGGTCGACTGCCTTCTGAGATATGCTTCATTGAAAGTGTGGACGACGGATGGACGGACGACAGACGACTGACTCCGGAGCCTTGGTATACTATCAGCTCACTGGAGCCTTTGGCTCAGGTGAGCTAAAAATTCAAGTCGCTATTTCTGTCACAACATTTTCCCTACGTTAAGTCTATGGGCAAATTTTTTTGTCTCTCAAGGTCACGTAACTCCGACGTCAATATTCCGATTCGGCCCAAAATCGAACTTAACCGAGATTTTATGCCTGTCCTCGTTACCTGCAAGTTTGAAGCTGATATGAATAAAAATAAAGTTGCTATCGTGGTCACAACATATTTTTTTATGCTCAAGGGCAGGTAACTCCAAGGCAAATATTCCGATTCGGCCCAAAATCGAACTTAACCGAGATTTTATGTCTGTCCTCGTTACCTGCAAGTTTGAAGCTGATCTGAAAAAAATTCAAGTCGCTATCGTAGTCGCAACATTTTCCCTAATTAAGTGGGCAAATTTTTTGTCGCTCAAGGTCACTTAACTCCGAGGTCAATATTCCGATTCGGCCCAAAATTGAACTTAACCGAGATTTTATGCCTGTCCTCGTTACCTGCAAGTTTGAAGCTGATATGAATAAAAATAAAGTTGCTATCGTGGTCACAACGTATTTTTTTATGCTCAAGGGCAGGTAACTCCAAGGCAAATAATCTGATTCGGCCCAAAATCGAACTTAACGAGATTTTATGTCTGTCCTCGTTACCTGCAAGTTTGAAGCTGATCTGAAAAAAATTCAAGTCGCTATCGTAGTCACAACATTTTCCCTATGTAAAGTCTATGGGCAAATTTTTTGTCGCTCAAGGTCATGTAACTCCGAGGTCAATATTCCGATTCGAACTTAACTGAGATTTTATGCCTGTCCACATTACCTGCAAGTTTGAAGCTGATCTGAATAAAAATAAAGTTGCTATCGTGGTCACAACGTATTTTTTTATGCTCAAGGGCAGGTAACTCCAAGGCAAATAATCCGATTCGGCCCAAAATCTAACTTAACCGAGATTTTATGTCTGTCCTCGTTACCTGCAAGTTTGAAGCTGATCTGAAAAAAATTCAAGTCGCTATCGTAGTCACAACATTTTCCCTATGTTAAGTCTATGGGCAAATTTTTTGTCGCTCAAGGTCACGTAACTCCGAGGTCAATATTCCGATTCGGCCCAAAATCGAACTTAACCGGGATTTTATGCCTGTCCTCGTTACCTGCAAGTTTGAAGCTGATCTGATTAAAAATAAAGTTGCTATCGTGGTCACAACGTATTTTTTCATGCTCAAGGGCAGGTAACTCCAAGGCAAATAATCCGATTCGGCCCAAAATCTAACTTAACCGTGATTTTATGTCTGTCCTCGTTACCTGCAAGTTTGAAGCTGATCTGAAAAAAATTCAAGTCACTATCGTAGTCACAACATTTTCCCTATGTTAAGTCTATGGGCAAATTTTTTGTCGCTCAAGGTCACGTAACTCCGAGGTCAATATTCCGATTCTGCCCAAAATCGAACTTAACCGAGATTTTATGCCTGTCCTTATTATCTGCAAGAATGAAGTCGATCAGAAAAAAATTGACAGAGCTAGAGTGATGACAAGCTTTTTCCTATGTTAAGTCTATGGGAGCTATATGTTGCCATGGTAACCAGAGTTCCACTCAGATCTGCATGAAAACCTTATGCAGTCTTTCCACTTGCCCAATAATGTTACACATGAAATTTGATCAAAGTCGGCCAAGTAGTCTTCAAGATATACATTTTTGAAATTCACATTAACCCTTATGCAAAAATGCACAAGGGCAGGTAACTCCTAAGTGTATGATCCGATTCTGCCAATTATCGAACTTGACCGAGATTTCATGGCTGTGCTGGTTATCTGTAAGAATGAAGCCAATCCGAACAAAATTGAAGCAGCTACAGTGATGACAACATTTTCCCCATGTTAAGTCGATAGGCAATTTTTCGGGCGCTCAAGGGGCATAAATCTTGAGTGAATTATCTGATTCGGCCCAAAATCGAACTTGACCGAGATTTTATGCCTGTACTGGTTATCTGCAAGAATGAAGTTGATCAGAAAAAAATTGACGGAGCTAGAGTGATGACAAGCTTTTTCCTATGTGAAGTCTATGGGAGCTAGATGTTGCCATGGCAACCAGAGTTCCACTCAGATCTACCTGAAAGCCTAATGAAGCCTTTCCACTTGCCCAATAATGCGACACATGAAATTTGATCAAAGTTGGCCAAGTAGTCTTTAAGATATACATTTTTGAAATTCCCATTAACCCTAATGCAAAAACACACAAGAGGCTCAATGAGCCTAAACCGCTCACCTGAGGAACTTAAGTTTTAACAATTCACAGACTTGACTACTAAATCTGCTAATAGAATCCAGCCCATTGACCCTTACAGGATATAAGTCATCATTATTGCATTGCATTCCAAGTTTGAGACTTCTAGCTTCTATAGTTCCTGAGAAATCTTTGACGAAAATTTAACATTGGTCAAAATGGAGAGAAAGAAGAATGAAAGAACAGATGAACAAATAAGCTGAGAAAGCCCAATGTCTCTTACACAAAATAAGTCATCATTATTCTATTGAATACCAAATTTGATGCTTCTAGCTTTTATAGTTCCTGAGAAATCTTTGATTAATTTAACATTGGTCTATTATCTCTATATGGAGAGAAAGAAGAATGAAGGAACAAATGAACCAGACTAGCTCCAGAACCTAATGCAGCCTTTCCCCTTGCCCAATGGTGCTACACATAAAATTTAAACAAGATTGGTCGACTGCCTTCTGAGATATGCTTCATTGAAAGTGTGGACGACGGATGGACGGACGACAGACAACGGACTCCGGAGCCTTGGTATACTATCGGCTCACTGGAGCCTTTGGCTCAGGTGAGCTAAAAATTCAAGTCGCTATTTCTGTCACAACATTTTCCCTACGTTAAGTCTATGGGCAAATTTTTTTGTCTCTCAAGGTCACGTAACTCCGAGGTCAATATTCCGATTCGGCCCAAAATCGAACTTAACCGAGATTTTTTGCCTGTCCTCGTTACCTGCAAGTTTGAAGCTGATATGAATAAAAATAAAGTTGCTATCGTGGTCACAACGTATTTTTTTATGCTCAAGGGCAGGTAACTCCAAGGCAAATATTCCGATTCGGCCCAAAATCGAACTTAACCGAGATTTTATGTCTGTCCTCGTTACCTGCAAGTTTGAAGCTGATCTGAAAAAAATTCAAGTCGCTATCGTAGTCGCAACATTTTCCCTAATTAAGTCTATGGGCAAATTTTTTGTCGCTCAAGGTCACGTAACTCCGAGGTCAATATTCCGATTCGGCCCAAAATTGAACTTAACCGAAATTTTATGCCTGTCCTCGTTACCTGCAAGTTTGAAGCTGATATGAATAAAAATAAAGTTGCTATCGTGGTCACAACATATATTTTTATGCTCAAGGACAGGTAACTCCAAGGCAAATAATCCGATTCGGCCCAAAATCGATCTTAACCGAGATTTTATGTCTGTCCTCGTAACCTGCAAGTTTGCAGCTGATCTGAAAAAAATTCAAGTCGCTATCGTAGTCACAACATTTTCCCTATGTAAAGTCTATGGGCAAATTTTTTGTCGCTCAAGGTCATGTAACTCCGAGGTCAATATTCCGATTCGAACTTACCGTAATTCCCTGTGTATACCACGCACTCATCTATAACACGCACCTCAATTCTGAGTCCAAGATATGTGAAAAAAAAATATTCCAGTCTAAAACACGCACATGCTTTTCCCCAGTATCACAGAATGCTTTTCTCAGACGCCATTTTGATTGAAAATGAAAGTACACGAATTTTGATTGGCTACTATCAAAATAGCCTGACTGGTTATAGGTATATTTCCTAGTAGTTATAGAATAGAATAGTGGTTAGTTTCTCTCTTGCAGCATAGGCAGTTCTCCGTTTACCCATAACGGTGGTGTGTGACAAGGTGACATTTTAAGGGTGCGGTTATTCATTTGTTATGAAAGATGGCAATGCGTTTTCCAAGTTTTCTTTCACAAGGAAAGATAGAAACGGGTTTCTTTCCAAAGGTAAAATTGTGACAACATGCCTCAAAGGCAGGTGCTCCATAGCGTTATTGACAGAAATTTCTACAGGTAGATTGAGTATTTTGACACCACTGGTTATTCACACGTTCTCTATGCTAATCCCATAATTAACACCTTCTCAGCGTGAGTCAAACATCTCACTCAATTAAAGAAGCCCATTTTGCATTTACTGTTAATAAAACGGTGATTCATGCCTGACTTCAAGGAACCCGATTTCCTGTGCAATTTGAAACTTTGTTGACATGCATTAACTATCATAATTAATCAGAGTTCCCACTCACGCAAAATCTTACGTGAATCACGCAAAGAAAATAAAAATCACGTACGATTTTTTTCCGTCGGGCGAGATTCGTCGCGTCCGAAATTGACTGGGGCGAACCGGCCGATTTTTTTTTGAGCGTCCGAAATTGACGGGGGCGAATCGGCCGATTCGCTGACATAGATTTGGGACAAGCCGCAGACTTGAATCCGTCGCATAGCAGAGCTTCCGCGCATCCGAAATTTACTGGGGCGAACCGGCCGATTTTTTTCGAGCGTCCGAAATTGACGGGGGCGAATCGGCCGATTCGCTGAAATAGATCCTTGACAACCCGCAGACTTGAATCCGGCGCATAGAACTTCCGCGCATCCGAAATTTACTGGGGCGAATCGGCACGCAATCGGTAAATGACGTCATCGGACCCCAGCAACCCCACACGTGTCTATTTTTTTATCTTAATGGGGCGTATCTCTTTCATAAAAAATTGTTTGGAAACGGTAAAAAAATTCTCGATAGCAAAACGGTAGTGGAAAACAGCGCTTTCTGTAAGCTCCGTGTCAATAACCAACACCAGCATACAGATGTGTTAACACAATTTAAAGCGTTCAACTTTTCTCGCCAAGCGTCTGCTATTTCTATTTGGCGCCAAAACATAATCATTCACGAGATAGTAGAATAGTCGTAGCAACTCGTCTTAGGAGCAATTAAATAATTTTCACATTGATTGCGGATTAAATTTTATGATCGGGGAATAAACGCAGACAAGAGACATAACTTGACCATATTTTCACACCTTATCGACATGCACCGCAGGGTGGCAATTATATGACAGGGATTAACAATAGTGTCATAATTGAACTGTTATAAATCATCAGAGTAAATCCAAATCAGATGTCTGCGGCGTCTTTCTGAGGTGTCTGATCTGGGACTGCACTGTTTGCCGATGTCCCAAAAAGGGATGAAAGGTTGATGTCTGAGATAGGAATATTGATTGCTTTTTTAATGGTATGAATGATTCAATGAATTAATATGTCAAACGAACTTTATGAGGGTCTCAAAGTGTCACATTGTATTTGTAATGGGTTTTCGTGACCTGCCGACTTTTCGAGAAAAACAATGTCATTTTTCTATGCCATTGTATTACACGCAGGGGATTTTTTTTACCGTTTTCTGGGTGAAAAAAGTGCGTGGTATACACAGGGAATTACGGTAACTGAGATTTTATGCCTGTCCACGTTACCTGCAAGTTTGAAGCTGATCTGAATAAAAATAAAGTTGCTATCGTGGTCACAACGTATTTTTTTATGCTCAAGGGCAGGTAACCCCAAGGCAAATAATCCGATTCGGCCCAAAATCTAACTTAACCGAGATTTTATGTCTGTCCTTGTTACCTGCAAGTTTGAAGCTGATCTGAAAAAAATTCAAGTCGCTATCGTAGTCACAACATTTTCCCTATGTTAAGTCTATGGGCAAATTTTTTGTCGCTCAAGGTCACGTAACTCCGAGGTCAATATTCCGATTCGGCCCAAAATCGAACTGAACCGGGATTTTATGCCTGTCCTCGTTACCTGCAAGTTTGAAGCTGATCTGAATAAAAATAAAGTTGCTATCGTGGTCACAACGTATTTTTTCATGCTCAAGGGCAGGTAACTCCAAGGCAAATAATCCGATTCGGCACAAAATCGAACTTAACCGTGATTTTATGTCTGTCCTCGTTACCTGCAAGTTTGAAGCTGATCTGAAAACAAAAGGCTCAATGAGCCTAAACCGCTCACCTGAGGAACTTAAGTTTTAACAATTCACAGACTTGACTACTAAATCTGCTAATAGAATCCAGCCCATTGACCCTTACAGGATATACAGATGAACAAATAAGCTGAGAAAGCCCAATGTCTCTTACACAAAATAAGTCATCATTATTCTATTGAATACCAAATTTGATGCTTCTAGCTTTTATAGTTCCTGAGAAATCTTTGATTAAAAATTTAACATTGGTCTATTATCTCTATATGGAGAGAAAGAAGAATGAAGGAACAAATGAACCAGACTAGCTCCAAAACCTAATGCAGCCTTTCCCCTTGCCCAATGGTGCTACACATAAAATTTAAACAAGATTGGTCGACTGCCTTCTGAGATATGCTTCATTGAAAGTGTGGACGACGGATGGACGGACGACAGACGACGGACTCCGGAGCCTTGGTATACTATCGGCTCACTGGAGCCTTTGGCTCAGGTGAGCTAAAAGTTCAAGTCACTATTTCTGTCACAACATTTTCCCTAAAGTCTATGGGCAAATTTTTTTGTCTCTCAAGGTCACGTAACTCCGAGGTCAATATTCCGATTCGGCCCAAAATCGAACTTAACCGAGATTTTATGCCTGTCCTCGTTACCTGCAAGTTTGAAGCTGATATGAATAAAAATAAAGTTGCTATCGTGGTCACAACGTATTTTTTTATGCTCAAGGGCAGGTAACTCCAAGGCAAATATTCTGATTCGGCCCAAAATCGAACTTAACCGAGATTTTATGTCTGTCCTCGTTACCTGCAAGTTTGAAGCTGATCTGAAAAAAATTCAAGTCGCTATCGTAGTCGCAACATTTTCCCTAATTAAGTCTATGGGCAAATTTTTTGTCGCTCAAGGTCACGTAAATCCGAGGTCAATTTTCCGATTCGGTCCAAAATTGAACTTAACTGAGATTTTATGCCTGTCCTCGTTACCTGCAAGTTTGAAGCTGATATGAATAAAAACAAAGTTGCTATCGTGGTCACAACGTATTTTTTTATGCTCAAGGGCAGGTAACTCCAAGGAAAATAATCCGATTCGGCCCAAAATCGAACTTGACCGAGATTTTATGCCTGTACTGGTTATCTGCAAGAATGAAGTCGATCAGAAAAAAATTGACGGAGCTAGAGGGATGACAAGCTTTTTCCTATGTGAAGTCTATGGGAGCTAGATGTTGCCATGGCAACCAGAGTTCCACTCAGATCTTCCTGAAAACCTAATGAAGCCTTTCCGCTTGCCCAATAATGCGACACATGAAATTTGATCAAAGTTGGCCAAGTAGTCTTTAAGATATACATTTTTGAAATTCCCATTAACCCTAATGCAAAAACACACGGGGGCAGGTAACTCCTAAGTGAATGATCCGATTCTGCCAGTTATCGAACTTGACCGAGATTTCATGGCTGTGCTGGTTATCTGCAAGAATAAAGCCAATCTGAAAATAATTGAAGCAGCTACGGTGATGACAACATTCTCCCCATGTTAAGTCAATAGGCAATTTTTTCAACGCTCAAGGGCACGTAACTCCTGAGTGAATAATCCGATTCAGCCCAAAATCGAACTTGATCGAGATTTCATGCCTGTCCTCGTTATGTGCAAGAATGAAGTCGATCAGAAAAAAATTGACGGAGCTAGAGTGATGACAAGCTTTTTCCTATGTTAAGAACGCTCAAGGGCACGTAACTCCTGAGTGAATAATCCGATTCAGCCCAAAATCGAACTTGATCGAGATTTCATGCCTGTCCTCGTTATCTGCAAGAATGAAGTCGATCAGAAAAAAATTGACGGAGCTAGAGTGATGACAAGCTTTTTCCTATGTTAAGCCTATGGGAGCTCTTTGTTGCTGTGGCAACCAGAGTTCTTATCCGATCTGCACGAAAACCTAATACAGCCTTTCCCCCTACCTGATGATGGTTCATATGAAATTTGATCAAGGCCGACCCACTGGTTCCAGAGATATACTTCGTTGAAAGTGTGGACGACGGACGACGGCTCGTGGTATACTAATACCTCACATGAGCCTTCGGCTCAGGTGAGCTAATAATTGAAGCAGCTACGGTGATGACAACATTCTCCCCATGTTAAGTCAATAGGCAATTTTTTCAACGCTCAAGGGCACGTAACTCCTGAGTGAATAATCCGATTCAGCCCAAAATCGAACTTGATCGAGATTTCATGCCTGTCCTCGTTATCTGCAAGAATGAAGTTGATCAGAAAAAAATTGACGGAGCTAGAGTGATGACAAGCTTTTTCCTAATTCCCATTAACCCTAATGCAAAAACACACAAGGGCAGGTAACTCCTAAGTGAATGATCCGATTCTGCCAGTCATCGAACTTGACCGAGATTTCATGGCCGTGCTGGTTATCTGCAAGAATAAAGCCAATCTGAAAATAATTGAAGCAGCTACGGTGATGACAACATTCTCCCCATGTTAAGTCAATAGGCAAATTTTTCAACGCTCAAGGGCACCTAACTCCTGAGTGAATAATCCGATTCAGCCCAAAATCGAACTTGATCAAGATTTTATGCCTGTCCTCGTTATCTGCAAGAATGAAGACAATCAGAAAAAAATTGACGGAGCTAGAGTGATGACAAACTTTTTCCTATGTTAAGTCTATGGGAGCTATTTGTTGCCATGGCAACCAGAGTTCCAATCCGATCTGCCCGAAAACAGTATGCAGCCTTTCCCCCTACCTGATAATGCTTCACATGAAATTTGATCAAGATTGGCCCACTGGTTCCGGAGATATACTTCTTTGAAAGTGTGGACGACGGACGACAGACGCCGGCTCTTGGTATACTAATACCTCACATGAGCCTTCGGCTCAGGTGAGCTAAAAATTCAAGTCGCTATCGTAGTCACAACCTTTTCCCTATGTTAAGTCTATGGGCAACTTTTTTATCGCTCAAGGTCACGTAACTCCGAGGTCAATATTCCGATTCTGCCCAAAATCGAACTTAACCAAGATTTTATGCCTGTCCTCGTTACTAGCTACAGTGATGACAACATTTTCCCCATGTTAAGTCGATAGGCAATTTTTCGGGCGCTCAAGGGGACGTAACTCTTGAGTGAATTATCTGATTCGGCCCAAAATCAAACTTGACCGAGATTTTATGCCTGTACTGGTTATCTGCAAGAATGAAGTTGATCAGAAAAAAATTGACGGAGCTAGAGTGATGACAAGCTTTTTCCTATGTGAAGTCTATGGGAGCTAGATGTTGCCATGGCAACCAGAGTTCCACTCAGATCTGCCTGAAAACCTAATGAAGCCTTTCCACTTGCCCAATAATGCGACACATGAAATTTGATCAAAGTTGGCCAAGTAGTCTTTAAGATATACATTTTTGAAATTCCCATTAACACTAATGCAAAAACACACAAGGGCAGGTAACTCCTAAGTGAATGATCCGATTCTGCCAGTTATCGAACTTGACCGAGATTTCATGGCTGTGCTGGTTATCTGCAAGAATAAAGCCAATCTAAAAATAAATGAAGCAGCTACGGTGATGACAACATTCTCCCCATGTTAAGTCAATAGGCAATTTTTTCAACGCTCAAGGGCATGTAACTCCTGAGTGAGTAATCCGATTCAGCCCAAAATCGAACTTGATCGAGATTTCATGCCTGTCCTCGTTATCTGCAAGAATGAAGTCGATCAGAAAAAAATTGACGGAGCTAGAGTGATGACAAGCTTTTTCCTAACGCTCAAGGGCACGTAACTCCTGAGTGAATAATCCGATTCAGCCCAAAATCGAACTTGATCGAGATTTCATGCCTGTCCTCGTTATCTGCAAGAATGAAGACGATCAGAAAAAAATTGACGGAGCTAGAGTGATGACAAACTTTTTCCTATGTTAAGTCTATGGGAGCTATTTGTTGCCATGGCAACCAGAGTTCCAATCCGATCTGCCCGAAAACAGTATGCAGCCTTTCCCCCTACCTGATGATGCTTCACATGAAATTTGATCAAGATTGGCCCACTGGTTCCGGAGATATACTTCTTTGAAAGTGTGGACGACGGACGACGGCTCGTGGTATACTAATACCTCACATGAGCCTTCGGCTCAGGTGAGCTAAAAATGTTACGAGTACTTGCAAGAATCACCTTGAAAATACAGCAACTTCTAATTAAAACAAGAGCACCGCAAGCGGGTGCCAACGCTCGTCTGCAGTTTCTTTTAGAAAACAAAAGTTCTAAGTCAAATCAAATTGCAAGATGGAGTTATAAAACTTGTAGGGAATGTAGCTCTTGTGATGGTGAGTATGTGTATGAAGTTTCATGAAGGTAGGCCAAATACATTTGGAAATATGGTCAAGGTTAAGTTTTTTGGTTAATTTTTCGAAAAATAGGTCAAAGTTCAAAGGTCAAGGTCACAGGTCAAAAAGCGTGGTATGACTGAAAAGGTCTTGTCCGAAGGAACAGTCATGTGAAGTTGGAAGGCTCTGTTGTGAATAGTATTGAAATAAGAGACAAAAACAATTAAAAAAAAAAACGGAGAGTAAAGGGGAGATAATTCAATCAAATTGCAAGATGGAGTTATAAAACTTGTAGGGAATGTAGCTCTTGTGATGGTGAGTATGTGTATGAAGTTTCATGAAGGCAGGCCAAATACTTTTGGAAATATGGTCAAGGTTAAGGTTTTCGGTTAAATTTTCGAAAAAATAGGTCAAAGTTCAAAGGTCAAGGTCACAGATCAAAAAGTGTGGTATCACTGAAAAGGTCTTGTCCCAAGGAACATTCATGTGAAGTTTGAAGGCTCTGTTGTGAATAGTATTAAAATGAGAGCAAAAAATGTGTTTCAGAAAAAAATTGGAAAAGGGGAGATAATTCAGCCAAAATCAACAATGTTGTTATGGTCCTTGGTCAAAATGTAGCTCTTGTGATTATGAGTGTGTGTATGAAGTTTCATGAGGCTAGGTCTAATACTTTTTAAGTTATAGCCAAGGTTAAGTTTTTTTGGAACGACGCAGGACGACAACGCAGACGCCGGAGTGATGACAATAGCTCAAAAGTTTTTTTTCAAAAAACAGACGAGCTAATAAATGTTTTTCTTATTTCTCAATTTAAATATATATTGTGTGGACTTGTTAGAATATCCTTGAAAATACAGCACCTTCTAATTAAAATAAAGGTGTATTTTTTGTCCGATTTCTCAGCTAAAACATACATCCCAAATGCAGTATGATAGTAGCTCCGTGGTTAGTGCACTTGCCTCTGATGCCAGAGGACTATGGTTTGATCCCTCACAGTCCTGATAAAATTTTGGTATCCAAACATGCTCCATAGGCATCATTTGCAGGGATGAATGCCATAAAGTGTCATCCTTCAGATCAGGCGATAACTGGAGCCCCCCTGTGCAGGTTAAAGACCCCTACTGTAACTACATGATTACTGAGTAGGCTTTTTTTATTTGCCTTCACTGCAGCTGGTGTTGTGCCGTGTGGCGGCCGTAAAACGTCTCCCCGTACATCATCCATAGTGCAGTTTATATTTTACTTTTGATCCTTTGAGATCAGCGTGAATATTCTGAGAAATCAGAAATACATTATTGGTTTAGACTCATATTCTAGACAGGTTTTTAATTATTTGGACCCCATTTTGATTTATATCAGTCTTTGAATCGACTGTCTATTCGAAATTCGTAAAATTGCAGTATGTTTCCTCTGGCTTTCTTTGCCGGGTCATTACAGGGTCACTGATGAGGCTTTATTAGCCGAAACTACGTAGTATGACCCATCTTCTTTCTTATGAATGTTTTCATTGCTCTTAAAGGAACTCATTTTGGATTTTTATTTGCCTTCACTGCAGCTGGTGTTGTGCCGTGTGGCGGCCGTAAAACGTCTCCCCGTACATCATCCATAGTGCAGTTTATATTTTACTTTTGATCCTTTGAGATCAGCGTGAATATTCTGAGAAATCAGAAATACATTATTGGTTTAGACTCATATTCTAGACAGGTTTTTTAATTATTTGGACCCCATTTTGATTTATATCAGTCTTTGAATCGACTGTCTATTCGAAATTCGTAAAATTGCAGTATGTTTCCTCTGGCTTTCTTTGCCGGGTCATTACAGGGTCACTGATGAGGCTTTATTAGCCGAAACTACGTAGTATGACCCATCTTCTTTCTTATGAATGTTTTCATTGCTCATAAAGGAACTCATTTTTGATTTTTATTTTTCATCCTGCGAATCTGGAGAGTATATAATGTACACCATTTGTATCCCTCCAGAGGTAAAGGTGAAAAGAAAGAAAGAAAAAGAAAGAAAGAAGTCATTACTACAGGACATTTTGCAAAAAGTGTGCTCAAGTTTGGAGACTGTTGGTCAACTCACAAGTGGTTTTGCAGAGAAGCAATATCTGAAGTTATATGCCAGTACTATCCATAATTTTGTTTAAATGTAAACTAGAAAAAGTGTCCATAGGACACCAATGCCCCCGCCAAATGCCATTCATGAAACGGTTTACTACATGGAACTAAATCAAGGGCAGATAATTCAAAAAAAACAAAAATGCAAGAGTTGTCTTCCTTGTTCATGACACATCGTCTTAGTGTGATGAATGCACCTGTGAAGTTTCATGAATATATTCCATACGGTTTAGGAGTTATGGCCCAGACAAGGTTTACTATATGGAACTAAGTCAAGGGCAGATAATTCAAAAAACCAAAAATGCAGAAGTTGTCTTCCTTGTTCATGACACATCATCTCAGTGTGATGAATGCACCTGTGAAGTTTCATGAATATATTCCATACCGTTTAGGAGTTATGGTCCGGACACGGTTTACTATATGGAACTAAGTCAAGGGCAGATAATTCAAAAACCAAAAATTCAAGAGTTGTCTTCCTTGTTCTTGACACATCGTCTCAGTGTGATGAATGCACCTGTGAAGTTTCATGAATATATTCCATACGGTTTAGGAGTTATGGCCCGGACACGATGTCGGGACGGACGAACGGACGTTCTCATGGATGTATACTTATGTGGCTATTTTTGGCAGGATTGATACTTAAGTGGCTACTTTTAGCCACAGAAAAGAAGTATTTTCGGTGTCTAATGGAATAAATCCCATAGACTTACATTGATTCTGTCCATTTACATAGCCACCTAACTATACATTTGTTAGTGCAGACAAACGAACGGACGGACAGGGGTAACACTTAATGCCCTTTCCACCATTCTTCGAATGGTGGGGGCATAAATATGCCAGTACTATCCATAATTTTGTTTAAATGTAAGGTAAATGTCAGATACATTTATTCTCACCTGTGGTGGGTGGAGCTGGTGTTGAAAGCCCTGGGGTGTGTGATGGTCTAGCAAATGGTGTCTGAAATAAAATATACGGCAGCTGCTGAATGGTAATCTTTTATAACTTAAAAAAACACATGTATGTTTGGCACAGAATCCACACGGCAGGAATCCCATTGAAAGTACACATACTGGATGAAACCTAGCTGTGGAACTCTCATTTAACACGAGTACAAGATCAGAGTAGTGTACTGACTCATTCCCGGCTTTACAGTTATTTACTTCTCATGATCTGTTATAACACTCATCACTCAGTACATGACAAAAGCCTGCATCAATTTTTTACAAAACAGATCTTTTCTTACCAAATATAGCAGGAGTCCATTTCAAAATCTATAGACCATGTCAGGGTCAATTATTTTTTCAGAAATTTAGACAAAGGCTGAACTTTTTAAAGTTAAGGCCCTGATCAGACCCTGCATTATGCAGTGTCTTATCTGGGCCTTTCCTGTTTGCCAATGTCCCATTTTAGGGGTTCACATATACATGATTAGGCTAAAAGTATGGAATGCATGACTGTTGTCTAATAGGTCATGCTATAGACAAGAATCTGAATCTTGTTTGAGGAAAAAAAATATGATATTTGTTGGATCATGTACATCACTCACAGGTTGACCAGAACTTGCATATGATTGTTTCTGGTGAGACCCTGGGCATGTTACTCAATTCCAATATCTCAGCAATAGATATGGAGTAATGAAGATAATCTATGGATATTTTTTTTTATTCTAACAAGAACCCACAACAAATATCAACACCATTTAATTGAACATGTATCCTGATGAATAATTTAATTTTACCACACCCTGTTCTGACTAACAAACAATGAAATTACTTGATATAATGCATTCATTCAAATTTGCGAACTGAATGGCAAACACTGTAGATCATGATCAGATGGCTTCTGACAGGTCCTCCAGCATCATTGTGGAACATACACCATCAGTGTGAATGGAGGTGCCAAACAGAGAGAGAGAGAGAGAGGCAGAGAGAGAGTATGTATCATTAATAAAGCTCTTATAGTTCATTTGAAATAAACTTGACCATTGGAGTGAACACTAGAGCGGTCACAATATTTCACGAAGTCAGTGAACCGTAAAATGTAGGTCAGGGTCAAATATGGACACCTGCATTAAAATTGCCATTCCTAGATACAAGGTTGTACCAAGTACCATCAATGAAGCTCTTATAGTTCTTGAGAAATGAACTTAACCATTAGGGTGAACACTAGGGTGGTCGCAATAATTTACAAAGTCAGTGATTTGTTTGTTTTGTTTGTTTATATTGGAGTGTAACGGCCCACTCAACACTATTTTAGTTCATTTTGAGCCGGTCAGAGTACCTATCCACACTTATCCTGGGCAGGCTTATATGTAAGCAGTTAACCAGTATACTGCACACTCTTTCACCAGAAACTGAAAACTGTGTTTCTTGAATCAGCAGGAGGGATAAAATGACCGTAGAAAAGATTTCATGTTCAATCTCCACGAAAGAATGTTGCCGACCCCGACAAACAGATGGACAAACGAACGGACGGAAAACTGGACGCCTATATCGCTGCATGCTAATAGCAGGCTTGACAAAAAAGGGGTTTAATCTTAAAGAATAGAATCTGATTCCTAATCAGCAAATTCTTGCCTTTAATGACAGATCCCAATTTCGCTGAGGTTTCATTTACAGAATAGCAGACAGAAGTGATGTCTTCCTTGTTACAAGAAGGCCATGATGGCCCTGGATTGCTCACCTGATCCAAAGTGTAACAAGTGAGCCACAGGGAGGGCCAGTATTGGCCCCAGGGCTTTAATGTGCATGATGTTGAAGGCGGTCTTAAAGGTGAAGCTTCATACCAAACATCAACAAAGGCTATAATTTGAACAATCTTGGCAAAGGTCCACTAGATGAAGCTACACACCAAATATCAAACACCTGGGCCTTGCGGTTTCAGAGAAGAAGATTTTTTAAAGATATTCCCTACATAAGCCTATGCAAAACCAAATGGCCCGGGGCAGGTGCATTTTTGGCCTCAGGGCTATAATTTAAACAATCTTGATAGAGGTCCACTAGATGAAGCTTCACACCAAATATCAAAGACCTAATGTCATTATAAAGGCTATATAAGTCTATGTAAAACCAAAGGGCCGGGGGTGGGGGGCATTTGTGGCCCAGGGCTATAATTTGAACAATCTTGGTAGAGGTCCACTAGATGAAGCTCCATACCAAATATCAAAGACCTGGGCCTTGCAGTTTCAGATCCGATTTTTAAAGTTTTCCCTTTATAAGTCTATGTAAAACCAAAGGGTATTGGGGCGGCGACATTTTTGGCTCCAGGTCAACTAGATGAAATTTCACACCAAATATCAAAGCCTTGTGGTTTCACAGAAGATTTTTTAAGATTTTCCCTATATAAGTCTATGTAAAACCAAAGGGCCCCAGAGCGGGGGCATTTTTGGTTTCAGGGCTATAATTTGAACAATCTTGGTAGAGGTCCATTAGATGAAGCTTCATACCAAAAATCAAAAGTCTGGGCCATGCGGTTTCAGAGAAGATTTTTTAAGATTTTCCCTATAAAAGCCTGTGTAAAACCAAAGGGCCCCGGGGCGGGGGCGTTTTTTGCCCCAGCACTATAATTTGAACAATCTTGGTAGGGGTCCACTAGATGAAGCTTCATGCCAAGTATCAAAGACCTGGGCCTTGTGGTTTCATAGAAGATTTTTTACCTCCTCAGTGAAAAAAATCTATTTTGGGCTCCTGTGACCTAGATGTGCGATGGACCGGAACCATTTGATCAACTTTGAAAGGGGACCCCCTAAGGCTCATTCCTGTGAATTTGGTCAAAATCTGATCAGCGGTTTTGGAGATGTCGTTTGAAGAAATTGTTTACTCACGCACGCACAATGGACAAAAAAAGATCCCAAAAGCTCACCTGGTCACTATGTGATTGTGAGCTAAAAATGGCAAAATATGCCTTTTATAGCCATTTTCTTTAATATACAAGCAAAAGCAAACCCATTAAAAAACATTATGTTACACAAATGGTCAAACTGGAACCTTACCTTTGCTGGAGTTTAGTATGGACTACTAGAACCTTGGGTGTGGCTTGCATGAAGAACATTACCTTTGCTGGAGTTTAGTATGGACTACTAGAACCTTGGGTTGGGCTTGCATGAAGAACCTTACCTTTGCTGGAGTTGAGTATGGACTACTAGCACCTTGGGTGGAGCTTGCTCCATGAAGAACCTTACCTTTGCTGGAGTTGAGTATGGACTACTAGCACCTTGGGTGGAGCTTGCATGAAGAACCTTACCTTTGCTGGAGTTGAGTATGGACTACTAGTACCTTGGGTGGGGCTTGCATGAAAAAACCTTACCTTTGCTGGAGTTGAGTATGGACTACTAGCACCTTGGGTGGGGCTTGCATGAAGAACCTTACCTTTGCTGGAGTTGAGTATGGACTACTAGCACCTTGGGTGGAGCTTGCATGAAGAACCTTACCTTTGCTGGAGTTGAGTATGGACTACTAGCACCTTGGGTGGGGCTTGCTCCATGAAGAAGGCTTTTGATTGGTGGAGCTCCTCCTTTGTCCTTTCCTCGCATACCAGAATCCAACCTAAAAAGAAAACCATTTACAAACCTTAACCCTTATTCTGCTGAACACACTGGTAACAGAGAAGATTTCTGAAGGGTTTTTACCTTATATTGGCATCTCGGCCATATTGTTCATATGACCAAAGTCATCTTAATTAATTTTCATTGCCTTGTCTCTAAAAGCTTTCATATGAAATTTGGTTAAAACAGACCTGTAGTTTCTGAGAAATCTGAATGAAATTTGGCCAAGGTTTAGGAATGACCTTGACCTTTAATGCTTCTGTAATTTCAATTACTTATTTAGCTAAAAGAATCTGCCAATTTTCAGATCACAGGCTGCAATAGTTTCCCAAATACACTGTTGTGACTTTTTCCCATTAAAAGCCCATGTGACCTAAAATAGGCCAAGGTCATCCAGGGTCATCATTTGAACAAACTATGCATGCCTCAAGTCCCTGATGCTACATAACCAAGTTTCATGATGATTGGCCCAATGGTTCCAGAGAAGATTTCTGAAGGTTTTTACCTTATATGGGCATGGTGGCCATATTGGTCATGTTGTTACGAGATAGATTGGTTGGAGATTATCTTGTATTTTGGCACAACTAAAGTATTTTAAGAGTATGTATGGTACAGCCAAATTATTTGGTATCATTCATTTATTGTATGACGACTGCATAATGTAGTCATAAGCAATATTAGAGGATGTACATCCTCCCCATGGTAGGCTTCCAAATGTCTGTTTTTTTTTTCAAATATTTTAGCAGAAAGTTACCAATAAATAGTGCTTTACCGTATATATTTTCATGCAGAAAATATGTTTTCTTTAGTGATATTACACTGACATATTATAACATGGGTTCCCAAGGAATCTTATTCTTCTTCTAGGGAAACCCAGTTTTAGAGAAAACCACCGTTTTGCTTAATTTTGGGGCAAGACTTTAATTTTGGCCTTTATTTATAGTTAGTTACTTTACTTGTGCTGGAATAATTCGCATGTGCATTCATGATTTTCATGCATAGCTGTCAGATATATATACCCTAAGAATTACAAAATGTGTCAGTAGCAGCCAAATTAAGCAAACAGAGATGTCTGTATTTTTACACGTAAAATGTCAAGATCACTGCAGAGGCTTTGACAGTACATGAAATTAATATTCACATTTCTTTGTAGGAACATGCTTGTTTGAATGATTTTAAAGTCTGTTGGTGGGGTTTACTTATGTTGGTATACCATACATCACAATACTACATGCACTGCATTAGGGACAATTCAATATATAGATTGGTTAGTTTGTGTATTTGGATGTCAATGATGTCGCAACGTCAGTTCTAACGTTTCGGCTACCAAATATAAGAGTAGTATGTTTGATTATGCAAATGGTGTTGGTCGGCTCATTGATAGAATAACGTGGTGTGGATCTTACAGTTTTCTGTTTGTATGTGTTGCAGATCTTAATTTTCGTGTATTTATGGACAATTAGGTGTGTATGAGCATATATTTATGAGCTTTATTGAAACATGAAATATATAATTTTAAAGCTGGTATATATCATTTTTTCATGGTTGGTGTAACTACATAATTTTTCACCCACTACAGACTTTTAAAGACACCAAATCATAGTCAAACTTAATACATGTATCAAGATTTTACTAAATCAAATGTTACCTGCAAGAGAAGTTAGCCACAAACAAAATGTGCACAAAAATTTTCAAAGGGGCATAACTTGATTAATTTTAGCGGACCGTAACCTCAAATCAATAAGCACTGCACCACATAATGGTCTAATCATATATGAAGTTTCAGCTTCATCAGATATTAATTGTAGGAGAAGTTAGCCACAAACAAAATACAGAAATCTGCAAAAGGGCATAACTTTATTTATATCTGTGTAGCCAAAACCTCGGAACAATATGCACTGCTCCAAACTATATATCAATTTTCAGCTTGATTAAATGTTCACTGCCATAAACAAAATGTTCACAGGAAATTTAAAAGAGGCATAACTCTATGAATATTTGGTTGACTGTAACCGTGAAATAATATACGCGGCTCCACATCTAGGTCTAGCTATATATCAAGTTTCAGCTTGATCGGTTCTAAATTGCAGGCAAAATTGCTTACAGAAACGTTCAAAGGGACATAACTTTTTTTTATTTGTTGGACTATAACCTCAAAACCGGATCACTGACCACATACAGCTATCAAAGAGGTGTGGTATAAGTTTTTTCAGAATGTAGATTTTTTGTTTTGTTTGTTTGATTCAAGGTTTAACGTCCCCATCAACAATGTATAGGTCATTTTGGAGACGTTGCTTCCAATTTTGTGGGACTTTTACCCGACACTGAGATGAAATGACATCTCAAGCCCTGTCGCCCAATGAAACCAATAGGGTTTATAAACACGGTTTATAAACACGGACAGGCCGACTCGCACCGCTTTGCCTTGGCAAGCTTAGATCCTCTAAGCGGTTTACAAGTACTCATGTGCGGTCGGTTTCCGCTCTGTGTGGAAGCATCATGCAGCCCATCTATTTCTTCAAGGCCCGATGGGCAAGGGCCGATCAGAATGTAGGTCTTGGGATGGTAAGTATTTGTGTGAATTTTCAGGAGAGAAAGGCAAATACTTTAAAAGTTATGACCAAGGTTAAGTTTTTTGGTTAAGACAAGACAAACACATGGACAAAAGCAATATAGGTATGGTCCTTTGTTAGAATATAAGTCTTGTGATGGTGAGTATGTGTGTGAAGTTTCATAAGAGTAGGGCAAATCCTTTTGAAGTTATGACCGACATTACGTTTTTGGTAAAGGTGTTACAAACACACGGACAACAACAATATAGTTGTAGCCAGTGTGGGGCCCTAACAATATATACTGCTCCACATCATGGTCTAACTATATATCAAGTTACAGCTTGATCATATGCTAATTGTATGAGGAGTTGTCAGGAAACAAAAATTTTACAGAAATACTCAAAGGGGCATAACTCTGTAAATATTTGGTGGACTATAACCTCGAAAGAATATGCGCTACATCAGATTATGGTCTTACTACCAACTAAGTTTCAGCTTGATCAGATGAAACGGAGAAGTTATCTAGAAATGAAAAGGTTTAAAAAAATTTCAAAGAGGCATAATGTTTGGTGTACCGTAACCTTGAAATGACATGCGCTACATCAGGTCATGGTCTTACTATCTACCAAGTTTCAGCTTGATCGGATGATAACTGTAGGTGTAATCTGGAAACGAAAGTTTACAAAAATGTTCAAAGGGGCATAATTCAGTAAATATTTGGTGGATCGTAACCTCAAAACGATATGCGCTACATCAGGTCATTGTCTTACTCTCTACCGAGTTTCAGCTTGATCAGATTAAAACTGTAAGGAGTTATCCAGAAACGAAAAAGTTTACAATAATTTTGAAAGGGGCATAACTCTGTAAATAATTGGTGGACTATAACCTCGAAACAATATGTGCTACACCAGGTCATGGTCTTACTACCAATTTTCAGCTTGATCGGAAGAAAACTGTAGGAGAAGTTTACAGACGGACGGACAAAAAGATGCCGAACCCATACCATAATACAACCGTTTTTACAAAACGGGCGTATAAAAACTGATATATACCAGCGATAAAATTATATATTTCATGTTTCAATATGTGATTTTAAAGAAAGATATAATATACGATCAAAAAAAAGGAAGAAGATATTATTAGACACGATGTAGAAACCCAATTCTCCTTAAAGTGTGTTTGTACATGCCTGCGTGTGTGAATAATGTGCTTCATGGATATTTACCTAAAATGCAATTTATAAGAAGTTTAATCAAATATGAACATCTTAAATAAATAAAGTAGAAAAATGCAACCAGAACGGCAAGAATATAGCTTTCTATGGACAATTACTAAGACAGAAATATGTTGCTGAGGGCACTATCTCCATGTCAAGTGCACTTGCTCTGTGTTGAGGAGACTAGCTCGGACAGAAATTTCTTCATAAGTCGCAAATTACATATTTTCAGCCAATTATTTTTGCTTATTTCAAACTTTCCATGTTTCATTTCACTAAGGATGTTGCTTCTTGGTGTGTCAAGTGTGTAGATTTGATGGAAAAAGAAAAATCGTCTGCCCAATTCTCCATGTTGACAGTAATTGACAAATTTTCAGTTCCACGGTAAAAAGTTTAGATTACTGCATACTTCTACAGCAAATTCTAACAGGGAACAAAGTTAAATCATTTCCTAAGTGGAATAGCATTGCCCGATTATTTAATAAATAGCTAACAAAGAAATAATTGGTGGTAAAATTCTTAGAGACATTCTTTGTTTACAGTTTTCCTGTCATGGTGCTAGCTCGAGAGTTCCCGGATGTGTCAAGTGAACGAATTTCCACTGACAAATTTTCAAGTTAGTTCCCCTGATTACCACTTGTGTTTAAAGATTTTTTCTATTTTTAGCTCTAGCAGCCAGCCATTTTTTTCACCGGAGTGGAACTATTTTAGCTATTTTGGTTTGTTTGTTTGTATTCGAGTTTAACTGCCCAGTCAACACTATTTTAGATCATTTTTGAGCCGTTCAGTTTACCTATCCACACTTTTCCTGGGCAGGTTTATAGGTAAGTGGTTAACCAGTACAGTGCACATTCTTTCGCCAGAACTGACCTTCTTGAATCAGCGGAGGGGGGGGAGAACGACCGTAGAAAAGATTTCATGATGAATATCCACGAAAGAATGTTGCCGACCCCGGCAGGTATCGAAAGCTTTTTTGGTAGAGACCCAGCTAGGAAACATTTCAGTGAAGTTTCAATGAAATTAGCCCAAGGGTTTAGGAGGAGTAGTCTTTACAGCAAATTGTTGATGATGGCTGTGGGATGTTGGCTGACACAGGACAAACATCAACTGATCACAATAGCTCACTATGAGCACTTCATACATAGGTGAGCTAAAAAAAAGTATGTTGTGGATACTTGTAAGAAGTGTCTCGTATCTAATTGTAACCCTTTTTGTACCATATGTAATCTTCCTCCTTATGTATACCAGGAGTCCATTTCAAAATTTAGGGATGCCAGGTTGTTTTTTCTTCAAAATTGATTTGGAAAATGGCTGAACTTTAGCAAACAGTGTAGGCCCTGATCAGACGCCCCATTCTGTGGCGTCTGATCTGGGCCTGCACTGTTTGCCCTGGTACCCGTTTTGGGGTTTCTGGTACTAAATGGGTTAAAAAAGTGATCCACAGCGTATGTTTCAAACAAAAATTAAGATAAAATATGGGAAAATTATCCTCATCACTTCCCTATATCCGGAGCTATAACCACTTTCCTCTTTCTTACATGACTTCCGTCTTACCTTGGTGTTCCTGTGAGAAGCCCCGAGCTGTTAGGAGATGTCAGTGTTGATGGTCTGTGAGCTGACTTCGGTGGACTTTGACCCCCACTCGACCATAAACGTGACACAGGCTGAAATAAATAAAGATAATCAGACAAGCTTAGAACATTAGCTGTTACAGGTCAGCATCCTGTTTCATGCCTATGTTTTCACATTAACATGAAGACGGTTTTTAACCCTTGACCTGCTGAATATTTAAATTTGCCTCACCGACTACTGATTATCAACCAATCAGATTACTTGATGCAAATTATTGCAACAAATTCACAATCTGACTGACAAACAATGTAGATCCTTCAGAAGCCATCTGATCTGGATCTACATTGTTTGAAAGATAATACATATCTGGACTCAGCAGGACAAGGGTTAAAACAGCTCTTACATTAAGTATTTTTATAGGATTTTATGTGAAACGCAAATATATTCCATGCAGCAGGGTGGGTTATGCATCAATGAAATCTTTGGACTGGTATGCAACATCGATGAAAGTATGAATTGAATTTGTCTTAGAGTTTAGAACATACAGGCATCTATAAACTTTGTCATAAAACTTTAACCAAATGTAAAATTTCTAAGCCTATGACCTTGAGATCCAGGTCGCCGTGGGTGGGGGAAGGGGCATACATCACAAAATGTTGGGACTGGTACATTCATGCAAGTATCAACTGAATTTGTCTTAGAGTTTAGAACATAATAGGCATCTATAAACTTTGTCATAAAACTTTAACCAAATGTAAAATTTCAAAGTCTGTGTCCTTGACCTCAAGGTCACTGTGGGGGTGGGACATGCATCAATGAAATCTTAAGACCAGTATGTAACTTCAATGTAAGTATCAACTAAATCTATCAAAGGGTTCAGAAGATACAATCTCTCAGAAAATTTGACCAACTTTAACCAAATGTAAAATTTCTAAGTCTGTGACCTTGACATCAAGGTCACTGTGGGGGATGGGACATGCATCAATGAAATTTTTAGACCAGTATGTAACTTCAGTGTAAGTATCAACTAAATCTATCAAAGGGTTCAGAAGATATAATCTCCTAGAAACTTTGACGCAAAACTTTAACCAAAATGTTAACAGACGGACGGATGGATTGACGGACAGATGGACACATGGAAGGATGGATGGACGAACGGCAGGACGAAAACTATATACTCCCATAGTATACTTCGTATACCGGGGGTATAAATAGTATTCAAGATGGCAAAATCCTTGAACCATGAAATATAAATCACACTGACCAAGATATATTTTGAGGGCAATCACTGGGTCACATGGAACTTATAATCCAGGTATGGCATTTCTCCATCAAATTGTCTTGGAGTTCATCATCATCATTATTATCATCATCAGAGTTTTGATTAACGTGCAGGTAAAGGGGCAACATCCTCACAAATGGAACCCTTCCAGGTAGCTGGCTTGCTGCAAGCATGGCTATCATAAGGGTCGACAGCAGAGAGCTTCTACTCTCTGCGATCTCTGTCAGTTGCTTCCAGGTCATCTTGGCCTCCAAGGCCCACGCCTTGCATCTACCTGTATGTCACAGGCAGTCTTGACTGCACCGTTGGAGCGTTCCACATGTCCATACTAGCGGAACCTTCTCTCTTTCAGGATGAGCTCCAGGTCCAAGCCTTGCATGTAGCTCACTGGACCTGATGGTGACAGTGTCCTGTGGCTTGACATTGCAGATCACTGTCATTCCGCGGCAGACTCTGAAGGTTTGGCTTTGTCAATGGCCAAGTCTTACTGGCATGAAGCATTTCGCTCCGCACACAAGAGCTGTACACATGGCCCTGTGTCTTGAACGAGAGGTGGCGGGAAGAGCTGTACACATGGCCCCATGTCTTGACCGAGAGGTGGCGGGAAGAGCTGTACACATGGCCCCATGTCTTGACCGAGAGGTGGCGGGAAGAGCTGTACACATGGCCCCATGTCTTGACCGAGAGGTGGCGGGAAGAGCTGTACACATGGCCCCATGTCTTGAACGAGAGGTGGCGGAAGAGCTGTACACATGGCCCCATGTCTTGACCGAGAGGTGGCGGGAAGAGCTGTACACATGGCCCCATGTCTTGACCGAGAGGTGGCGGAAGAGCTGTACACATGGCCCCATGTCTTGAAGGAGAGGTGGCGGGAAGAGCTGTACACATGGCCCCATGTCTTGAACGAGAGGTGGCGGAAGAGCTGTACACATGGTCCCATGTCTTGAAGGAGAGGTGGCGGGAAGAGCTGTACACATGGCCCCATGTCTTGAAGGAGAGGTGGCGGGAAGAGCTGTACACATGGCCCCATGTCTTGAACGAGAGGTGGCAGGAAGAGCTGTACACATGGCCCCATGTCTTGACCAAGATGTGGCGGGAAGAGCTGTACACATGGCCCCATGTCTTGACCGAGAGGTGGCGGGAAGAGCTGTACACATGGCCCCATGTCTTGAACGAGAGGTGGCGGGAAGAGCTGTACACATGGCCCAATGTCTTGACCGAGAGGTGGCAGGAAGAGCTGTACACATGGCCCCATGTCTTGACCGAGAGGTGGCGGAAGAGCTGTACACATGGCCCCATGTCTTGACCGAGAGGTGGCGGGAAGAGCTGTACACATGGCCCCATGTCTTGACCGAGAGGTGGCGGAAGAGCTGTACACATGGCCCCATGTCTTGACCGAGAGGTGGCGGAAGAGCTGTACACATGGCCCCATGTCTTGACCGAGAGGTGGCGGAAGAGCTGTACACATGGCCCCATGTCTTGACCGAGAGGTGGCGGGAAGAGCTGTACACATGGCCCCATGTCTTGAAGGAGAGGTGGCGGGAAGAGCTGTACACATGGCCCCATGTCTTGAAAGAGAGGTGGCGGAAGAGCTGTACACATGGCCCCATGTCTTGACCGAGAGGTGGCGGAAGAGCTGTACACATGGCCCCATGTCTTGACCGAGAGGTGGCTGGAAGAGCTGTACACATGGCCCCATGTCTTGACCGAGAGGTGGCGGGAAGAGCTGTACACATGGCCCCATGTCTTGACCGAGAGGTGGCGGAAGAGCTGTACACATGGCCCCATGTCTTGACCGAGAGGTGGCGGAAGAGCTGTACACATGGCCCCCTGTCTTGACCGAGAGGTGGCGGGAAGAGCTGTACACATGGCCCCCTGTCTTGAACAAGAGGTGGCGGGAACAGAGGACTCGGAAGAGTTATAAGGCAAAATCATTGAACCACAAAATATAGATCAAACTGACCTAGATATATCATAAGTAACAATTAAAGGACAGTTACTTTCCAACAAAATGGCCAATTGGCTATCCAAAGCAAAATAAAATAATACAAGCGATACATACACTCAAAGACAAGCCATAACAAAAATAAACCACGACAGAAGAACCGTCTTGGAACAGTCAGTGAAACGCTTAAATCGATTTTACATGGCCACAATCCTCGCCCTTACTTCTGTCGCGATTTAGAGAAATAATTTGTCAGCCCACATGAAGGCCTCCTAACTCATCAGTGCAACATCTCCGTCGAAAACAAAAATCAATCAACCAAAGAGATGAAACAATAGTGAAGACTCGACAGCAAGAAACCACCGAAATGCTGGAGCAAAAGAAAACAAACAGTTAGACTCTGATGGTCCCAACCAGAGACAGAGCATCAGGCACAAACCAACGTTACTTAGAATTAGATTCTCTCTAATTCTCAGTAAGCCTTTATGCTGGAACCGTCATAGAATCTGAGGCCTGACCCACCAACTTGCAATTAAAGAGGGAAGCAAAGTTGTCAACCGTGATTGGGTACCGTGATTTGGTTAACTACCATGCATGCAGTCTGTCGTATAACATTTAAGTTGTATCCAATCTTTTTATATCGAAGAATGATTTTACAACATTGGGTACTGAAGTCATTGCAATTATATATTTTTCTGAACTTATATACTAAGTCACCATAAAATTCTGGTTCCGAGAAGAGATTTAAGTCCAACATTGAATTCTGAAATTAAATCGGAATTAGGTCTATAAAATTTGCGAAATATAAACACCATAGGATGCCGCATGAGGAACATCAACATCAAAGAAAGGAAAATTTACAATCTCAAAACTAAAATCATCGCGTTTATCATAGTTTTTGCAAGAAACAAATCCATCTACAATAGATAGACTCTCCCAGCAGGTAACTAGGTAGGAACTGTGACCATAGTCCTGCCAGTGTACTGTGTAGGATACATGTAACTTACTGAATTAGATATAGACTCTCCCAGCAGGTAACTAGGTAGGCACTGTGACCATAGTCCTGCCAATGTACTGTGTAGGATACATGTGACTTACTGAATTAGATATAGACTCTCCAAGCAGATAACTAGGTAGGAACTGTGACCATAGTCCTGCCAATGTACTGTGCAGGATACATGTGACTTATTGAATATGATATAGACTCTCCAAGCAGATAACTAGGTAGGGACTGTGACCATAGTCCTGCCAGTGTACTGTGTAAGATACATGTGACTTACTGAATGTGATATAGACTCTCCCAGCAGACAACTAGGTAGAAACTGTGCAGTGTACTGTGTAGGATACATGCGACTTACTGTGATATAGACTCTCCCAGCAGGTAACTAGGTAGGAACTGTGACCATAGTCCTGCCAGTGTACTGTGTAGGATACATGGGACTTACTGAATGTGATATAGACTCTCCCAGCAGGTAACTAGGTAGAAACTGTGACTGGTGCCCAGGAAGAGGACTTGCTGGACTTGTAGGTGATCCTATATTCATGGACTCATTGTGATGACCTGAAACAAGAATTTTCAGGTTAATGAAAATACTAGAATGTTTTTTTATCTCCACTAATTCCCAGCTGAAGATCTTCAAGGAGCCTGTCACATGATTTCTGGTCTGAATCTGAATTGTTACTGGCGACACATCAAATGACATTCATCCACCAGGACCTGTTAAAAGGGAAGTTCACTGTTAGTCCCTAGTTCTCGCTAAAGAAGTAAACTTAGCAAGCACCTTCCGCAGATGAAATAACCCAATCTGGAAGGGCATTCCAATCTCTAATTGTCTGAGGGAAGAAGGATCCCTTGTAGGCTTCAAGGTTGTAGCTGTCAGTTCTTGTTAGATGCTTTCTGCCCCTCCTAATTGGTGGATAAGGTCACCTGCTGTGATACTGACAGCACCCTTTAGACCTTTGTACAGGAGTATAAGCCTACTGTCTCTCCTCCTTTTCTTGAGAGACTCTCATCCTAAGTTTTTCAGTATTCCAGTTGGCCCAATGGTTTAGTAGACTTATGAGTTGGTGGTTCCCTTTGACGATACAGAGTTGACTTGTATTTCACTATCTGGGCACCTTGTGAACATTGAGGGTCAGGTACTAGTGTACCAGAGGGAGATGAACTGGCTCACTCTAAAGAGTATGCCTTAACTCTATATAAAACCAGTGGGCCCCAGGGCAGATCCATTTTTGGCCCCAGGGCTATAATTTGAACAATCTTGGTAGAGGGCCACTAGATGAAGCTTCATTCCAAATATCGAAGACTTGGGCCTTCTGGTTTCAAGCAAGAAGATTTTTTAAAGGTTTTCCCTATATAAGTCTATGTAAAACTGGTGGTCGCTGGATACTACATCTAAATTATATTCACATTGTGTGAAGCACGTGGATATAAAGAAATAACAAAAACAACTAGATCTGCAGTCGATGGTAAACCATCGCAAATACCCACTTTTTCTATTAATAACACTAATGACTATGTAATAGCTAGCCAAAACTACATGTAAGTTAAAAAAAGTTGCAAAGAACATTCTAACTGATCAGCAAAGTTTCAGAAGTGTAACTCTTATAGTTTAGAAGATATGGCAAAGTCATACTTTTTGACCTTTGACCTTGGGGTTATGTTGAGGTCCACCTAAAGTATCCCAATTTATTCTATATTCCAATAGCCATCCAATAACCAAGTTTCAGAAGTGTAACTTCAATAGTTTAGAAGATATGGCAAAGTCATACTTTTTGACCTTTGACCTTGGGGTCGAGGTCACACCAAAAGTAGCCCAACATATTCTATATTCCAAGGACCATCCAATAAGCAAAGTTTCAGAAGTGTAACTCCAATAGTTTAGGAGATATGGCAAATCATAATTTTTGACCTTTGACCTTGGGGTCATGTTGAGGTCAAGGTCACACCAAAAGTATCCAAATTTATTCTATATTCCAAGGGCCACCCAATAACCAAAGTTTCAGAAGTGTAACTCTAATAGTTTAGAAGATATGGCAAAATCACTTTTTGACCTTTGACCTTGGGGTCAAGGTCACACCAAAAGTAACCTGACATATTCTATATTCCAAGGACCATACAATAAGCAAAGTTTCAGAAGTGTAACTCCAATAGTTTAGGAGATATGGCAAATCATAATTTTTGACCTTTGACCTTGGGGTCATGTTGAGGTCAAGGTCACAAAAAAGTTGCCCACCGCAATCTACATTCCATGTACTATCCACATGCAAAGTTTCAAAAGTGTAACTACAGTGGTTGCAGAGGAGATCCATTTACAAGAAACGTGACGGATGGACAGACGGACTGACGCCGGAGTGAACTGTGGTACGAAAACAATATACCCGATTTTTCTTCGAAAAAGCGGGTATAAAAACATGCATTGAATAATAACTTTATTACAAAAGGAATCAGGAATAATGTAATAACCATGACCGTTATTTCAACAAGATAGTGTAGGAATATCGTAGAGAGGATAGTTCAACAATTAACTCTTACCATGCTGTTCACGACAACCCCTATCTTTGGAAACAGTGTAGATCCAGATCAGAATCTACACTATTTGGCATTCAGTTTATGAATTTGTAGCAATAAATTACATCAAGTAATTTGATTGGTCGATAGACAGAAATGGGTGTGGCTTAAATGAATATTCAGCAAGATAAGGGTTAATACATAATGTACAAAATGAAATTCACACAGCGTAGCAGTACATATGTAAAATGCATTCATTAGTAGACATGCTAAAAACGAACAAAAATAAACATGTTTTATGTAGCACACAGAAGGAAAGGATGAGCCATTACACTAGAAAACTGTAGTGAACATTGGAAAACGGTAGTGATTTAGACAGTCATGTTCTACGCTGTATGTGAGGGGACAGAGAAGGGAACTAACATCATCAGTTAATGCTACTTGAAAGGCTAAAAAAAGACACAGTACATGTTCATACGTTTTTTTAATTTTTTTATACGGTTGTTTAAATGGACTATTTCTGACAATCGTTACAAGTAGGGATACGTTTAAGAGCAGAGATAAGGAAAATAGCTATTTAAGCCATCCTTTTCCTCCATCTTGTTATTATGACTTAATTGACAAATAAAACTACACTGGCCATTCAAACATTGTGTGTGTGTGTGTGTGTGTGTGTGTGTGAATTCGGGTTTAACGTCGCTTTCAACAATTTTTCAGTCATATCACGACGGTGTCTGGTTGCGACAGGGAGCTCAATGCTCACGTTTATAGTGCTGCCTCACTGAAGTATCATGTCCCAGACACATTACATGATACCACACCCAGTCACATTATCCTGACACTGGATCGACCAGTCCTAGCTCTACCCCGTAAATCTGAGTGCCAAGCGAGGAGCAGCTAGTACCATTTTTAACGACTTTGGTATGTCGCGGCCCGGGATCGAACCCGAGACCTCCCGTTCCCCGGAGCGGTTCAAACATTGTAGGACTGTATTTTTTACGATCATGGATGCATCACATATGCGATACATTAGATAGAATGTGACATCTGTTCCGTGAGAATTAACCTTTGTCCTGCTGAGCCCGGATATGCCTAACCTTTCAAACAATGAAGATCCAGATCAGAGAAGCCATCTGGTCAGGATCTGCATTGTTTGCCATTTAGTTTATTAATTTGTTGCATTAATTTGCATCAAGTAATCTGATTGGTTGATAATTAGCAGTGGGTGTGGCATATTTAAATGTGCATGTGTATTTGAAGAGTGACCCAAAATTTATACATTTATAAATTTAATCTATTTTTTTCAACATGTAAGTATATATTTTAAAACAAGACACTAGTATTAACATTACTATCATTAATATACAAAACGGGGCAAATTTGTTAGGGGCCGAGTTGTCCAGTTACCGATGTTTTGAAGCTCACTGTTTTTGTGCTTCAAGTATCTGCTGAATCAGAATTGTTACTGGTTGGTTGGTTGATTTGAGGTTTAACATCCCCATCACCTGTATATGTCATTTTGGAGATGTTGCTTCCAATTTTGTGGGAGTTTTACCCGACATTGGGATGAAATGACATCTCAAGCGATATGAAATGACATCTCAAGCCCTGTCGCTCAATGAAACCAAAAGTTTTTCTTCCTTTCTACTGATACTGCACCGGTCACTTTTGACCATCACCGCAGGCGTACATTACATACACACCAGGTTTGCAGGATGAAAGCCTACACCATGTACACAGTAATCATGTACAGTAGAGTCCGGTAACATTGCGCGGCCGTTTATTTTGCGCACCATGCATTCACATTTTCTCTAACTGTATCCGTAATTTTAAGTTACACTATTATCAGTGCACTGACATTAACTTTAACTTAGCCCTGAAAAACTTGGCCTTGCACGTGCAGATGCGCTTGTTTCGAGGAATTTTTCAATTTTCTCAAAATACGAAAAATCCGTAATTTTAAAAGTCAAGATTAAGTTTCATACCAGCCAACAGCGATATTCAATTTCAAGGGGGTATTCCTTTTCATAGTATTCTTTGTCCTGTATGTCAATAACTTGAGAGGCCAATTTCCATTGCAGCTAGTCCATATGGAAATTTTGCAATGTTGTTGACTGTGAAATTCTTGTGGTGGCTTGAACAAAGTCACATGTAGCTATCAAAGATTTATGTGCGCAATGTTACCCGACTGCACCGTAATTTTGGTAGGGATCTTTAACCTCCACAGGGGGTGGTTCTCCCTGCACAGGGGGCCTCCAGTTAACGTCCCGATCCAAAGGACGGTGCAATTTATGACATTCATTCCTGCAAATGATGCCAATGGAGCGTGTTAGGACACCAAAACACTATCGCCACAGCCAGGGATCGAACCTGGGACCTCTAGCATCAGAGGCAAATGCACTAACCACTGAGCTATCACGCGCCACATTTATAAAACATGGATAGTCCGACTCGCAGCACTTTGCCTGGGCAGGCTTAGATCCTCTAAGCAGTTTACCAGTACTAGTGTGCGGTCGGTGTCAGCTCAGCGTGGAAGCATCATGATTCATGGGTCGGGTATGAAACACCCTTCCCGATCCCGATCCCGATCCGAAAATCCCCGATCAAAAATTTTCTATTTGCCCTAATTCATTAATAAGAATATATTCTAAACACTTTTTGTATTTATTTTATTACTTTTAAGTATTTTAATCATTATTTATGTATATTTTGTTTAAATAAGTCTAATTTGTGATTTTATCCTAAATTATTCCTCTCTTAGGGGTATGAAAGACCCTGCCGATTTTTCGTAAAAATATTGTATTCTTCCGCCTCTAATTAAAAAAAAATAAACAAAAACCAAATGATAAAATCAGCATAACGGAATTGTTATATACTTTTATGGCTTTTCTAGAATAAAAGAGAACTTAAAAAGAGTTTCGGAGGTGTTTTTTGGCATATTTTTATCCAAAACGATTACCGATCATTGTTGCTATTTATAGTTACGTTAATTGAACGGAATGTGAAAGAAATGGCCGGAAACGAACCGATCTTGAGTTTCACATTGTCTCAAAAATAAAAAATCGAGAGATAGGAAATGGTGAAACTTCTGTCATTCGCACAATGGTCATTATATATAACATATACGATTTTTGAGACAATGTGAAACTCAAGATCGGTCCTTTTCCGGCCATTTCTTTTACATTCGGTTCAATTTTTGTAACTATAAATAGCAATAATGATCGGTAATCGTTTTGGATAAAAATATGCAAAAAACACCTCCGAAACTCTTTTTAAGTTCCCTTTTATTCTAGAAAAGCCATAAAAGTATATAAACTTTTCCGTTATGTTGATTTTATCATTTAGTTATTGTTTATTTTTTCAATTAGGGGGGGAAGGATACAATATTTGTACGAAAAATCGGCAGGGTCTTTCATACCCCTGAGAGAGGTATAATTTAGGATAAAATCACAAATTAGACTTATTTAAACAAAATATACATAAATAATCGGTAGGTATAATATGCGAAATCAAGTTGATTTCGCGAAATCAGCCCGATTTAGCGAAATCAACTCATAAAATCAACATTTTTAAAAACAGGCAAAGATTTCTTATTGCATATTATCTAGAATGTTATTATACATTTATGAGCCAAGTTTCATGAGAAAATTTGAATATTTAGTATGTATTTGATCGGAAATTATATTCTGCGACTTGATTTCGCTGGTAATCACATGTGCGAAATCAGCTCATTTTAGCGAAATCAATGTATAAAATACCATTTTCCCAAAACTGAATAAAACATATTGGTGCATATTATTAAGAATGTTGTTAATCATTTATGAGTCAAGTTTCATGATGAAATTTGAATATTCAGTATGTTTTTGAGAGGAAAATCTATTCTGCCACCTGATTTCGCTGGCAATCGCATGTGCGAAATCAACTCATTTTAGCGAAATCAATGTATAAAATACCTTTTTTCCCAAAACTGATTAAAACATTTGTGTGCATATTATTAAAAATATTGTTAATCATTTGTGAGCCAAGTTTCATGATGAAATTTGAACATTTAGTAGGTTTTTATAGGAAAATGAATTCTGCCACATGATTTCTCTTGCAGTCTCATGTGCGAAATCTACTCATTTTAGCGAAATCAATGTATAATAAAATAACCTTTTCCCCCCAAATCAACTTAAACGTTTTTATACATGTGTATTAACCCATTCAGTACCGGAAACCCCCTAGTGGGGTAGTTGGCAAACAGTGCAGGTCCAGATCAGACGCCGCAGCAGAACGCGGCGTCTGATCAGGGCCTACACTGTTTGTCAAAAAATAGAAGAAAACACAGCCTGACACCCCTAAATTTTGAAATGGACTCCTGTTATATATTATGAGGAAGATTCCATTTGATACAAAAAAGGGTTAAGAATGTTGTTCTACATTTATGAGCCACCGTTTTATGAGAAAAAATTGATGTTGAGTTCTAGCTTTTGTTTCGGGCGTTATATCACCAAAACAAACAAGAAGCAGAGATAAAGGAAAATATCATTAGAAAGACCGGGCGATACATCACCAAAACACGCCTGTATAATTTCGATCCCTTCAAACCCCATTTGTATACAGAAAAAGTGGGGCTTACAGGGCTGTAAATTATTTTTTCTAGTTTTTGCTCAAAACATAGAATATGACTCGTTAGAGCGGCCTCACTGGTCCAGTCAGAAAGAATACCCACAATCTATGTTTAGAGCACAAATATGAAGAATATCGGAATTGTTCGCCAGAAAATTTTCATTTGTTAGGTGGCAAAATGTTCAATATAATTGAATCTGCATATTTCCGTGTTATTTATCACGGATGCGTTATCAAATTGTTGTTTTTATTATTATTATTATTATTTCTAATAAAAAATGCATTAAATAAGCACCAATTTGACGGGTGCATCGTCGGACAGACAGACGGACGAACTGACTGACTGACGAATGGACGGACGGCTAGATAGATAGATGGACAGATAGACAGGAGTGAATAAACAGTGTGTTTGTTATTCACACAATCGCAGGTTATAACGTGTGAAAGTCAGTAAACCGCAGTTTGATTAATTTACTTGGCGAGTGTTCGTTAATCTCTTTACCTGCTGTGTGAAGTACAGAAAGATGTCTTTAAAATTTAATTATGATTACTCGCTTTGATGATTCTAGCAAATACCCATAATGCACTGTTACAACCGCCTCATCGAGGCTGTTCTAACGAGTACCCACAACCTATGCCTTGAAGCAGATTTATGATAAATAATACTGTAATTATCAAAATCGTTTATTTTTAAAAAAAACACACACACTCTTTGGAATAGTCCCGGCAAAGGCTGTTAAGACCGCATGTCGCAGTTTAAGCATACCCCCTTCTCTCACACCTGGATGCACCAAATCTCTGTTATAATGTTGCGGGAAAAATGAGGCGTTTGCCCGTGTCAAAGTAGTCTCCCTTTAAACTCCTTTTAAGACACATTTTTCGATTACATAACATCCTAATGACCGTTTATTAAAGAATCCAGCATTGAGATAAAATACACTTGGGGTATTCAGGCTGCATACAGGTAGGGGACCAAGAGAGGGTAATAAATTACCTAGGGATATGACTTTGACAAATGACATCTATTCATTTACACCTAAGTCCTTATTTTGATTTGCATGGAAGAAACAACAGCACTTTTTCCGATTTTATATTTAGTAGCCATTATTTATAATCAGTACAGAAAATGCCAATTCAAATATATTGGTAAATTTTTTCCACCAAAAATGATTGTTTTTTTTTTTTGTTTGTTTGTTTGTTTTCAGATAAAATCCTGATATAAATAACTTTATTATTTCTGGTCTAAACATATATTGTGGGTACTCATTAGAACCATCTCGGCGAAGCGGTTCAGACAAGTACCCACAATTTGACTGCTCGTTAGAACTGCTTCCATGAGGCCGTTCTAACAAGGACACACAATATATGTTTTTGAGGAAAAAGGAACATCCCCTAAACCCCACTTTCTATAGATAAAATGGGGGTTTAAGGGGGTATACATTATTTTCCTTATTTCTGCTCCAAGTCATAGGTTGTGGTGCTCGTTAGAATCGTCTCATTGAGTCATAGGTTGTCGGCTTTAACGAGCACCCACAACCTCTATGTTTGCAATATAAATAAGAAAAATAAATTTTATTGTGTTTGTTATTTTAGTTTTAAACTTGGAAATATGAAAAATAAAATCTTAAAAAAAAAATCTTTTTTTCTCTCTCTCTCTTTTCTGATATGATTGTGCCTAAAACAAAGAACATTTTATAGTTCCATCTTGACTGAAACTATAAAATGCTAATGCATCAGTGTTTATCTTTACTTCATTTTAAAATAAAAAAAAGTAATATGTTGTTGGAAACAATCTCAGTAAATTATACTATCACTCAAGTACCCTTATTGAGCCCCCTATTAAACAAGAAATCTGCTCATAATCACTTAGATAAGATAAGCTTTTGATGTGCACTATGGTCCGAAGGAAATGTTTATTGGAGATCATTAGACAGGCCACCCCTTTTATATAAGGAAAAAAATGTGTCTTTAACAGATTTCCTAATCTTGAACTGAAATGCCGGCCGTGTGATGAGTTCTACCTCGCGCGACGATACTAGAAACGAACACTCTTTCCACTCCACACATTTTTAGCTCCAAAACAATATTCTTAAGTCTGCCGAAAATTCCCCCCGGGGTACACGACGCCTTTATATCATTTCCACCTAGTATGATGAAAACATACCTGAAAATAAACGATATCAAAACTGAAAGAAGATGTCAAAATAGAACAATAACGCTGACTCAACGTTGATTCAATCGTCATAACAAACGTTGTTTCGACGTTGAATTAAGACATGGATCAGCTATAGGAGTTTTTTCTGAGTGATAGACCACTGTTTGGAGGTCAGTTGTAAAGTAGCGCGATTGATTTGTCTACCTACAACTTATCGACACTTAATGAACAGAATGCAAACCCCGCGTTATATATATATATATATAGCAGTGATTACAACTTATCAACAAGTCCATGTAATGAACAGAATGCAAATCCCATAATACATACCTTTGTATTGAGCAGATATAAGAAACAAGAAAAATAGTGTTTGCTAAAAGTTCAGTCATCTTCCAATTAAATTTTGATGAAAATACAATCAATTTAACCAATTTAGTATCAGAAATCCCTAAAGGATTACCGTGGCAAACAGTGCAGGCCCAGATAATTCTGCGGCGTCTGACCAGGGCCTACATTGTTTGCTAAAAGTTCAGACATTTTCCAATTAAATTTTGATGAAACCCCGAAATTTAGTATCAGAAACCCCGAAAGGGGTACCGTGGCAAACAGTGCAGGCCCATATCAGACGCCGAAGCAGAATGCGGCGTCTGATCAGGGCCGACATTGTTTGCTAAACGTTCAGTCATTTTCCAATTAAATTTTGATGAAAATACAATCAATTTAACAAATTTAGTATCAGAAACCCCGAAAGGGGTACCGTGGCAAACAGTGCAGGCCCAAATCAGAATGCGGCGTCTGATCAGGGCCTACATTGTTTGCTAAAAGTTCAGTTAATTTAACTAATTTAGTATCAGAAATCCCAAGAGGGGTACCGTGGCAGACATTGCAGGCCCAGATCAGACGCCACAGAATGCGGTGTCTGATCAGGGCCTACATTGTTTGCTAAAAGTTCAGTCATTTTCCAATTAAATTTTGATGAAAATACAATCTGACATCTCAAAAGGGGTACCGTGGCAAACAGTGCAGTCCCAGATCAGACGCCGCAGAATGCAGAATGCGGCGTCTGATCAGTTTGCTAAAAGTTCAATCATTTTCCAAATAAATTTTGATGAAAATACAATCTGACACCCCTAAAGGGGTACCGTGGCAAACAGTGCAGTCCCAGATCAGACGCCGCAGAATGCCTAAATTTTGAAAAGAATTCCTGCTATTTATAAGGAGGAAGATTCCATTTGGTACAGAAAGGGTTAATGGAGTCAAATTATGTGTTGTCGAGATGAATAACTTTTGGGAAATATTTATTTGTACATTGATTTCGCTAAAATGAGTTGATTTCGCACATGTGATTTCCAGCGAAATCAAGTGGCAGAATAGATTTTCCTCCCAAAAAACTTACTAAACATTTAAATTTCATCATGAAACTTGCCTCATAAATGTTTAACAACATTATTAATAATATGCACAAATATGTTTTATTCAGTTTTGGGAAATATTTATTTTATACATTGATTTCGCTAAAATGAGTTGATTTCGCACATGTGATTTCCAGCGAAATGAAGTGGCAGAATAGATTTTCCTCCCAAAATAAAACTTACTAAACATTTAAATTTCATCATGAAACTTGCCCCATAAATGTTTAACAACATTATTAATAATATGCACAAATATGTTTTATTCAGTTTTGGGAAATATTTATTTTATACATTGATTTCGCTAAAATGAGTTGATTTCGCACATGTGATTACCAGCGAAATCAAGTGGTAGAATAGAATTTCTGATCAAATACATACTAAATAATCAAATTTACTCATGAAACTTGGTTCATAAATGTATAATAACATTCTAGATAATATGCAATAAGAATTATTTGCCTATTTTTAAAAATGTTGATTTTATGAGTTGATTTCGCTAAACCGGGCTGATTTCGCGAAATCAACTTGATTTCGCATATTATACCTACCCCATAAATAATGATTAAAATAATTCAAAGTAATAAAATAAACACAAAAAGTTTTTAAAATATATTATAATGAATGAATTAGGGCAAATAGAAAATTTTGGATCGGGGATTTTCGGATCGGGAAGGGTGTTTCATACCCGACCTGATTCATGCAGTCCATCTATTTCTTCAAGCCCCGGTGGGCTGGGGCCGGGCAATTGTTAACATGTCAAATGACATTCATATACCAGTATACACCAGGCCCAAACCTGGTGAATGAATGTCACTTGATGGGTCACCAGCTCATATACGGGAGAATGAACACCTGTGGTTTTTCCACACTTCCGAACCAAGGACCCTTTCAATGATAAGATACTCATCTGATTTTAAAACAGAAACTTCACAAGAAAGTGATGTTTTTCTTCATTTTTTAACAAATATAAATCAGATGTAAGGTTTGAAGTTGCTCATATAACAATTTACCCAAATGGTCTGGCGATAAGGGCATAGGGTTCGCCGGTCATCCGGGTACTTTCGTTTGTCACGTGATAGCAACGAGCACGCGGGTGAAAACAAACGCCATTTTGAATAAGCAAATAGTGTAAATAAAACCCAAGTCACTAGCATATTTCTTACAATTTTGATAAAACACGCCAAAAATCTGTAGTGCAGGTGGTTGTACAAATCATCATTTACAACTGGATAAAAAGCTATCGTTCTATCAGTTCCCAAATGGAGAAAAACATCCAGAGAGACGGTCTCGGTGGATAAGGGCCTGCAGTCGCCAGAACGCTGATGGTTCAGACTGGATTCCTTCATCAAAATATGTTTACATGTGCAGTGAACATTTTATAACAGGTAATTGATTCACAATACATAATTCTTTGGGCCATGCTTTGTTGACAATGAACTGAAATTGTCCTTTCTATTGGTAAAATTGTCTTTTGATTTCTCTCTAGCAACACGAATTCGGCACGAACTAGTGCTCGTATTTCTCCCTTTCAACAACATTTCTGCACTTACCGAGGCGATCCCTTGGAACATCACCACAGGTGTTGGATGGGTGACTAAATTTAGAAATGATTGTAATTAACTTTAAAGTGTAGAAAAAAAACCTCCTTACTTAAACCAAGATCAAATGAGCAGTCTGATCTGGACCCACACTGTTTGCAGAAATGACTTAAAGCTACCGGCAGTCAACGATTTTTGTACAGGCAAACATTGTGGACTCAGATCAGACAGCTCCTCTGGGCAATCTGATCTGGGTTCACACTATTTGCAGAAATGACAAGCAAACAGTGTGGACCCAGATCAGATGAGCAGATCACCAGATCACCTCGGAATAGCTATTCAACCGCATAATAGCACGGTGGGAAATGTCTCTCGGTGCATGAAAGACAGGGTTGGTTGGTTGTAGCTAAGAACCATTTCTCGGTATAGATTTTTGTTTAATTTGGGGTTTTACAGTCCTTTCAACCCAAAGTGTGGACCCCTTTATCGTATCGATTCTTTGGTCTTGTCCACCTTTGAGATACATTTTGGGGGAGGTAAATAAATTCACTGGAACATCCACAAGCAGAACTTGTCCATGACACCTCCGAATACACAACACTTGACACTAGTCCGTAGACATCGGTTATCAGGCAGCTGTTATTTCACTAAATGGAAATTTCCCGCCTCGTTATTCTTTACTTTTAATAATTTTTACTTACAGTAACATGCATTTTCAGGTTAAAAAAAAAAACGATTTTATTCAATGTAATTGATAGCGATCTAAAGGGTAATGGCCGGTCGCTCTGTTATTGTTTTCACCTCCAAAATGGCGGCCTATCGGTTGCTACGGGAAGTGACGTCACGCCGGCGAACCCTATCATTTTATTTTGTTGAGTGCTTTTCAAAAAGTGTGAATTGTTGGGAAATAGGTACAACGACAAGCCGAAAGCAAACGGGTCTACCTAAACACAGCAAAGACGGGCAAAGTGAGCAAAGATGCGCAAAGACACACTTTCTACTTACACAAAAGATGGTGGGCGGACGATTTGGCCAGTGGACAATTTGGCCTGGTGTATGAATGTCATTTGACGTGTCACCAGTAACAATTCTGATGCTGACATTTCGGCCTAGGACAATTTGGCCAGCCAAAAATATTGGGTAGGACGATTTGGACAGATTAATATAAGACCGGTTCAAATTGACAATTTAATATTTAGTTTCAAATATACACTATTGCTTGATGAAAATGTGGAAGGAATATTATAAAGATTTTAATAAATTAGAAATTTTATTTTGTTTTCAAACTATAACCATAACTTTTGCTCACAAATAAAAATCAAAAATGAGTTCCTTTAAGAGCAATGAAAACATTCATAAGAAAGAAGATGGGTCATACTACGTAGTTTCGGCTAATAAAGCCTCATCAGTGACCCTGTAATGATCCGACAAAGAAAGCCAGAGGAAACATACTGCAATTTTGCGAATTTCGAATAGGCAGTCGATTCAAAGACTGATATAAATCAAAATTGGGTCCAAATAATTAAAAACCTGTCTAGAATATGAGTCTAAACCAATAATTTATTTCCGATTTCTCAGAATATTCACACTGATCTCAAAGGACCAAAAGTAAAATATAAACCGCACTATGGTTGATGTACGGGGAGACGTTTTACGGCCGCCACACGGCACAACACCAGCTGCAGTGAAGGCAAATAAAAATCTAAAATGAGTTCCTTTAAGAGCAATGAAAACATTCATAAGAAAGAAGATGGGTCATACTACGTAGTTTCGGCTAATAAAGCCTCATCAGTGACCCTGTAATGATCCGGCAAATAAAGCCAGAGGAAACATACTGCAATTTTGCGAATTTCGAATAGGCAGTCGATTCAAAGACTGATATAAATCAAAATTGGGTCCAAATAATTAAAAACCTGTCTAGAATATGACAGATCTATTTATTCAAGACAATCTATTTATTTTAAATGAAATAAACAATCGTATCGGAAGATAAGGAGGTGTAACAAAGATAATTCAGGGATACACTTTCTTATCTCCTATTAGAAGTATCTGTTGTGGGTACTTGTTAGAATCGACTTGGTGAGGCAAATACTCCTGATTCATGTGATTGTAAAAACTCCAAGTATTGCAATCCTGCTGCTGGTCATGTAATTACTGGCAATTTGAAAATTATTCCTGATTCTAGGATAAGGAATATAATTTCTAAAGGACCGAAATATCGGTTTCCTTCTAAAATTGATTTCAGTAAATGTAGAGATGAAATCGCTGCTTCCTTGAATGAATTCGGTAATCGATGGTGTAAGCGAGAGTATGTTGAGTATAAAGCCCTAAAGGACAGGAAACTTAGCATTTTAAGACTAGTGAATAAACGCATTTCTTTCTATTCTCAAAATACTAACTTATTACCTCCTAAGCCCAAGACGTCTTTACGTCATCTTAAACTAGGTATTCAAGAATTTCATAAGAAGTTTGTTTTGGCCCCTGCAGACAAGGCCGCTAACAACGTCGTCGTTGTGTGACGGCTCCACTATGTTAACACGCTTAAGCAGGAGCTTGGTGGTACTAAGGCCTATGAACTTCAGCCTTTGGCTGAAGAGAGAGCTATAGTAGATAAACATGTTTGTCTTTCAGCCACCAAGTTTGCTGTGTGTGTTAACGAAGGCCAAGACAAGCTTCCTACGCTATACTGGTTACCAAAACTTCATAAAAAACCTTACAAAGCACGGTTTATTGCAAATTCTAGTTCTTGCACTATCACTGAACTTTCTAAATTATTAACTTCCTGTCTTACTGCTATTAAAACGCATGTAATTAAATATTGTGATAAAGTCTTTGAAAGATCAGGAAGAAATCTGTTTTGGTCTATAAAAATTCGAATGAGGTTTTGAATAAATTGAAATCTAGACAGTTTCGTGCTTCTAGTCTGTCTACCTACGATTTTTCCACTCTTTACACTACACTTCCTCATAATCTTATAAAAGAAAAGCTTAATGATTTAATTGAATGGGCTTTTCACAGAGAAGATTCTCTCTATCTTGCATGTAATGTCAGAAATGCATTTTTCACTTCTAAAGAGCATAAGAATTATACACTTTGGTCATGTCAGAAAGTGTGTGATGCCCTCACCTTTCTACTTGATAATATTTATATTAGATTCGGTACTAAGTTATTTAGACAAATTGTGGGTATTCCGATGGGTACTAATTGCGCACCTCTTGTGGCTGATCTGTTCTTGTATTGTTATGAAAGAGACTTCATTTTGTCGCTTTCCATTGATAACCAATCTGAAATTATTGAAGCTTTTAGCTCTACTTCTAGATATTTAGATGATTTATTAAATATTGATAATACCTATTTTGATGGTTTGATCAGTCAGATTTACCCCCTAGAACTTCAGTTAAATAAAGCAAATTCTTCTGATACCGAGGCCCCGTTTTTGGATTTACATCTATCTATTGCAGATGGATTTGTTTCGTGCAAAATTTATGATAAACGCGATGACTTTGATTTTGAGATTGTAAATTTTCCTTTTTTGGATGGTGATGTTCCTCGTGCGCCATCCTATGGCGTTTATATTTCGCAATTAATTCGATTTGCTAGAGTGTGTAGTCATGTAACTGACTTCAACACTCGTAATAAATTATTAACGGCTAAACTTCTTAATCAGGGTTATCGGTACCATAAACTACGCAAAGCCTTTTCAAAATTTTATAGACGCCATTCTGATTTAATTTCAAAATTCAATATTGGACTTAAATCTCTTCTGCAACAAGGTCTATCGGAACCCGAATTTTATGGTGACTTAGTATATAAATTCAGAAAAATATATAACCGCAATGACTTCAGCACCAAATTTCGTAAAATCATTCTTCGATATAAAAAGATTGGGTACAACATGGATGTTATACGACAGACTGCATGCATGGTAGTTAACCCAATCACGGTTGGCAACTTTGCTTCCCTCTTTAATTGCACGCCGGTGGGTCAGGCCTCAGATTCTATGACGGCTCCAACGTAAAGGCTTATTGAAAATTAAAGAGATAATGTTGGTTGGTGCCTGATGCTCTGTCTCTGGTCGGGCTCATCGGAGTCTAACTGTTGGTTTTCTTTTGCTCCGGCATTTCAGTGGTTTCTTGCTGTCGAGTCCTCACCGTTGTCTCACCTCTGTGGTTCTTTGATTTCTGTGTTCACGGAGATGTTGCACTGATGAGTTAGGAGGCCTTCATGCGGACTGAACAAATTATTTGTCTAAATCGCGACGGAAGTAAGGGCGAGGATTGTGGCCACGTAAAATCGATTTAAGCCCCCCAGTGGAAATCTTCCACTGACCGTTCCAAGGCGGCTCTTCTGTGGCGATTTATTTATGTTGTTGTTTGTTACTTACTGTGTGTATCACTTGTGTCTTTTGGTTTTGGATGGCCATATGGCCATTTTGTGGGAAAGTAACTGTCCATATGGCCTTCCTTTGTTTAGGTTTCCATTATGGTCTGGTCGCTTAATGTTTGTATTTCTTTCCCTTTGGTGTCTTTTATGGATGGAGTAAGTTAATTGTATCAATTCCTGATCTTTGTTTTACTTCTACTTCATTTAACAAGTACCAACAACATATATTTATGATGTAAATATCCTTGTTTGGAGGTGTAACAAAGATAATTCAGGGATAAGCTTACTTATTTCCTATCAGGAGTATATGTTGTGGGCACTGCTAAGAGTTACCTCACCTGAGGCGATTATAATAACTATCTATCTATCTATCTATCTATCTATCTATCTATCTATCTATCTATCTATCTATCTATCTATCTATCTTCTGATACTGCGTCGGTCACATTTGACCATTACCGCAGGTGTATATTACATACACTCCAGGTTTTGCAGGATGAAAGCCTACACAGTAATCATGTAATTACGGTAGGGATCTTTAACCTGCACAGGGGATGGTTCTCCCTGCACAGGGGGCCTCCAGTTAACGTCCCGATCCGGAGGACGGTGCACTTTATGACATTCATCCCTGCAAATGATGCCAATGGAGCGTGTTCAGTCACCGAAATTTTATCGCCGCTGCCGGGGATCGAACCCGGGACCTCTAGCATCAGAGGCAAGTGCACTAACCACTGAGCTATCACGCTCCACAACAAGAAGCCACAACATATACTTCGGACAAGAAATAAGCGAGGTTATCTTTGTTACACCTCCTAAACGAGGGTTTTACGTCAAAAAATATGTTGTGCGTTTCCAAACATTATACATAGCTCCCAAGTAAGGAGGTAAAACAAGGATTATTACATCATACATAACAACATAAAATTATGTTGTTGGTACTGAAAGAGTTACCTCATGCAAGTAGCCACAATATATATTTCTGACAAGAAATTTGTTTGTTCGATTTGAGGTTTAACCTCCCTGTCAACACTGTAAATATGTTCTAGAAAGGGTTATCCTTTGGAAGCAATGAATGCACCACAGAACTGGAAAATATGGAGTGTACATGTTTTCTGGGCCAGACTAGCTAGTTTCGGCCATTTAGGCCTCATCGGTGACCCTCAGATATTTTCAAAATTCCACAATGGAATCAATGATCTCAAAGGACAAGAAATTATAAACTACACTATGATGTAGGGCAGGGAGACGTCTAGGTGGGGTGTATGGAGGCTGTGTGTGTGTGCTAGGTTGGGGCTCAATGTTTCTACCTAGTCATAACGTTTGAGAACAGCCTGTATCCGGTTTGGGCAAGATTCATCCGGATTTTTTTTATACAATTTAATGTTACGTATCTTCCTCCTCCTCCTCATTTATGCGAAAATCTCCGAAGCGGCCACATCGAGTAGCATTTCAGGACAAATTGATATGTTTTCTTTTTAACACTTGCCAAATTTGTTCCAAACAGTTCAAAAGTGGAGACAACATGCGTCGACACGTTAAAACCGTTCATGGGGACTTTAAAGATGATGACACGATAGATGATAGTGAGAGTTGAGAAACCTTAGAAGAGGAAGAAGGCGACGATAAAAATGCTGACGATGACACGAGTTTACAGGATTATCGGAACCCGAATTTTATGGTGACTTAGTATAAATATATAACCGCAATGACTTTAGCACCCAATTTCGTAAAATCATTCTTCGATATAAAAAGATTGGGTACAGCAGGGATATTATACGACAGACTGCATGCATGGTAGTTAAACCCAATCACGGTTGGCAACTTTGCTTCCCTCTTTAATTGCACGCCGGTGAGTCAGGCCTCAGATTCTATGACGGAACCAACGTAAAGGCTTATTGAGAATTAGAAAGATCTAATTCAAGGTAATGTTGGTTGGTGCCTGATGCTCTGTCTCTGGTCGGGCCCATCGGAGTCTAACTGTTGGTTTTCTTTTGCTCCAGCATTTCAGTGGTTTCTTGCTGTCGAGTCCTCACCGTTGTCTCACCTCTGTGGTTCTTTGATTATTTGTGTTCACGGAGATGTTGCGATGATGAAGTAGGAGGCCTTCATGCGGACTGAACAAATTATTTGTCTAAATCGCTGCGGAAGTAAGGGCGAGGATTGTGGCCACGTAAAATCGAAGAAGACAGTAAAGAAGCAGATTCAGATGACTCTATGCGTTTATTGATTGAGGGGGTGTTAGAGCGTTGCCAGTCAGAGTTTAATGAAAGAGTCGCCAAGTACATGCTGCACAAAGGGAAAGACCAAGAGGCAGCTAGGAAGAAAGTCTACGACATTATGTTACCCACGTACAGAAAAGTGCTGGCGGACGTTTTTGTCAACGAAATGTTGTGGTTTGAAGCTATGAAAAATGATCGTACTTACCTTACTGTTAAAAATACGGTATCCTATTTGAAACTTTACGACGATTACGACACCGAGGAAGCTTGGAAATCTGCCGTCAACAAACGCAATTTTTTGTTTGACAGAGTCTTAAAAGAATACGACCCGCCAGAAGTATCAGATACCAGGGATTATGATAGAAAATCTGAAAACAAGGAAAAACAGCGAAAAAAAAAAAAAAAAAAAAAAAAAAAAAAAACAATTCACAGGAAGGTAGAGGAAGCGACAGATTAAAAGTCAACTTAGTGAGCCCATCGGAAGCGATCGCATTGAGAGCTAAGGAGGAGTTATTATGGAAGGCAGAAAACGTGGATTCGATGATTTTACGCCGGAAGACACAGCTGTGATAGAAAAGATGAAAAAACAAAGAAGCCAAACACCCTGGACAATTGTACAGAATGTGTAAAAACCTGTGAAACTGGACTCGACATAAAGTAGAAGTAAAACAAAGATCAGGAATTGATACAATTAACTTACTCCATCCATAAAAGACACCAAAGGGAAAGAAATACAAACATTAAGCGACCAGACCATAATGGAAACCTAAACAAAGGAAGGCCATATGGACAGTTACTTTCCCACAAAATGGCCATATGGCCATCCAAAATTAAAAGACACAAGTGATACACACAGTAAGTAACAAACAACAACATAAATAAATCGCCACAGAAGAGCCGCCTTGGAACGGTCAGTGGAAGATTTCCACTGGGGGGCTTAAATCGATTTTACGTGGCCACAATCCTCGCCCTTACTTCCGTCGCGATTTAGACAAATAATTTGTTCAGTCCGCATGAAGGCCTCCTAACTCATCAGTGCAACATCTCCGTGAACACAGAAATCAAAGAACCACAGAGGTGAGACAACTTGTCACTTTAAAATATGTCACTTTAATATATTGTCAAATATGTACATGTACTATGTTGTTTTTTCCTGCTTTTGGAAAACCCAATAAAGAAAAAAAATCAATGTTTCGTCTTATTTGATATTTCTTTCCGCTATCTGGTCAATATTCTATGTTCGTCCTTGCCTCATTAATTTCTTCTTGACGTTATGTCCGTATGGCATTGTGCATTTTTTCACATCTCCAAAATGGCTACTTTTCTGATTAAAATATGCGATATTTTTCTTATAAAAAGTAGAAGTAAAACAAAGATCAGGAATTGATACAATTAACTTACTCCACCCATAAAAGACACCAAAGGGAAAGAAATACAAACATTAACCGACCAGACCATAATGGAAACCTAAACAAAGGAAGGCCATAAGGACAGTTACTTTCCCACAAAATGGCCATATGGCCATCCAAAACCAAAAGACACAAGTGATACACACAGTAAGTAACAAACAACAACATAAATAAATCGCCACAGAAGAGCCGCCTTGGAACGGTCAGTGGAAGATTTCCACTGGGGGCTTAAATCGATTTTACGTGGCCACAATCCTCGCCCTTACTTCCGTCGCGATTTAGACAAATAATTTGTTCAGTCCGCATGAAGGCCTCCTAACTCATCAGTGCAACATCTCCGTGAACACAAAAATCAAAGAACCACAGAGGTGAGACAACGGTGAGGACTCGACAGCAAGAAACCACTGAAATGCTGGAGCAAAAGAAAACCAACAGTTAGACTCCGATGAGCCCGACCAGAGACAGACTACAAACATAGGTTGTGGGTTCTCGTTAGAACCGCCTCATTGAGGTGGTTCTAACGAGTGCCCACAACATATGTATTGGAGTAAAAATAAGAACAATAATGTTTATCCCCTTAAACCCAAGTTTTCTCTATATAAAGTGGGGTTTAGGGGGTGTTCATTTCACGGACTTGTTCACGTGATGAACAGTCATTTTGTGTTATTTTAACTTTTTAAAACATTTGCTATATGTGCAGTTGTTGAACAGAAACCCCAGTGCCCAAGTGACAGAATATCGTCTGCTCAATACTTTCACTTGTGTATTTTCTAAGTATTGACAAAAGTCGCCTATACACATATTATAATAATTCACAATTTTACAAGGTCATATAATTTTCTACACCTTTGTGCTTAGTTAACTTATCAATGACAAAAAGTATAATAGGGTGGGACATTTCAATGTGAGATCAGATACTATTGTATCTAGGGTTCGAAAAAAGGTCAACGCCCACCGCCCGCCGCATGCTTAAACCCTAGACAGGGGATCAGAAGGGGTAATGACCGAGGTTGCGCTTAGAAGGTGCATGGACAATATAGCACACGAAATCGCGCGAAAAAAGGCGCGTTTTTCCCCCAAATAAATTCGACCGCGATAAAAGTGGCGCGTTATGACGTCATCCAAGATGGCTGACAGGACGTGACGACGGTTTAAGATGGCAGTCTGATGTACGTCATCCAAGATGGCCGACCGGATGTCGCGTGATTCAAGATGGCCGCCGGATATGACGTCAGAGGGTGGAATCTAGTCCTGAGGACTAGATTTGCCCCCCCCCCCCCGTTTCATACCACTGCCGGATGGACAGGCTAACACTCTACCGTGTCGCTATAAAAGCCGGCTTGTACCGCAAGGTATTACAAGTATGCTATATACCTATACCCTTTGAAATAATTATTAGAATTATATTGGTGCCTGATGCTGTCTCTGGGACCATCGGAGTCTAACTTTTGGTTTTCTTTTGCTCCAGCATTTCAGTGGCTTCTTGCTGTCGAGTCCTCACCTTGTTTCATCTCTGTGGTTGATTGAACTTTGTGTTCACGGAGATGTTGCACTGATGAGTTAGGAGGCCTTCATGCGTACTGAACGAATTATTTGTCTAAATCGCGACGGAAGTAAGGGAGCGTGATAGCTCAGTGGTTAGTGCACTTTCCTCTGCTGCTAGAGGTTCCGGGTTCGATCCCCGGCAGCGGCGATAAAATTTCGGTGTCTGAACACGTTCCATGGGCATCATTTGCAGGGATGAATGTCATAAAGTGCACCGTCCTTCGGATCGGGACGTTAACTGGAGGCCCCCAGTGTAGGGAGAACCATCCCCTGTGCAAGTTAAAGATCCCTACCGTAATTACATGATTACTGTATAGGCTTTCATCCTGCAAACCTCGAGTGTGTGTAATGTACACTTGCGTAATGGTCAAATGTGACCGACGCAGTATCAGTAGACAGAAAGAAATAGCGAGGATTGTGGCCACGTAAAATCGATTTAAGCCCCCTCCCTCCCCTGTCCCAGTGGAATTCGTTTCACTGACCATTCCAAGGCGGCTCTTCTGTCGTGGTTTATTTTGTTATGGCTTGTCTTTGAGTGTGTGTGTCGCTTATATTGTTTTTGCTTTGGATAGCCAATTGGCCATTTTGTGGGAAAGTAACTGTCCTTTTGGCTTTCCGCTAGTGATGTTTCCATTAGAATCTAGTTGTTTCATGTTTGTGTTTCTTTCCCTTGGTGTCTCTGATGGGAGCTGTCGGTTAATTGTATCGATTCCTGATCATATATATATAAATAACTGAACTGCTACCTGTGTCATCAGGGGAAGAAATCCATGCCTATCCCCTGCCCAACCCTAGGATACTATATTTTGGCTTTAACCCCATCAACTGTCTCAGAAGAGACAGCTTCGATTGTAATACCATTCCAAGTTGCAACTGTCCTGGGAAAAAAAACTCTTAAAACCATCCGTGTAAGCATTAGGACGGTGATACTGAAAGAGATGGGACCTGGTTCTCGCCGACATGTAACCTGTTTTGTCTGTTTTGTCCCTTTTACTAATTATATTAACATGCCTATGAACTAGCTATTCATGACATGGCGAGAGGAAACACTGCGTGATCTCATCAAGACCTATATACTGAGCCGGTCATATTTGGCCATTACCCCAGTTTGGCCATTACCTCAGTTGACCTGTTTTGTTTCTTTTATTAGTTCAGTTAACATGCCTATGAACTCGCATTTCATGCCATGGCAAGAATAAACACTGCGTGATGTATAGAATTGGCACCCCTTTAGGACTGGTACATACAACGTGAATGATTGTCTAAGGACGTTTCACCAGTAAACAATTCTGATTCTGATGTTGGGGATTATGTCCGGGGGTGTCCGGGGAGGATTTTGTTCGCCCTTGCAACAAGAGGGGATTATTTGTCAGGGACGTGGGAATTATGTCCGGATACGTACTATCTATCTATCTATCTATCTATCTATCTATCTATCTATCTATCTATCTATCTATCTATCTATCTATCTATCTATCTATCTATCTATCTTCTGATACTGCGTCGGTCACATTTGACCATTACCGCAGGTGTATATTACATACACTCCAGTTTTGCAGGATGAAAGCCTACACAGTAATCATGTAATTACGGTAGGGATCTTTAACCTGCACAGGGGATGGTTCTCCCTGCACAGGGGGCCTCCAGTTAACGTCCCGATCCGAAGGACGGTGCACTTAATGACATTCATCCCTGCAAATGATGCCAACGGAGCGTGTTCGGACACCGAAATTTTATCGCCGCTGCCGGGGATCGGGAACAAGACAGTTCCCCGACAAGACAGTTCCCCGACACGGTTTTTGGAGACAGTTCCCCGACACATTTGAAGACAGTTCCCCGACACTTTTGAAGACAGTTCCCCGACACTACTGTTAAAAGTCAAATGACCTGTGACTGATAATTATAATTGGCAATTAGTTCCCAGACACTTTTGAATCCAGTTCCCCGACACTATTGTTCATAGTCTTAATGACCTAATTGGTAATTAGGGATCATTGTGAATAGATTTAGTGTACCTGTGATTTAGAGAGGCATTGTATTTCTGTGTCGGGGAATTGTCTTAAGATATATTAGTTATAATGTGGACGTTTCTTGCTATGGCAACTATATTAATGAGTTGCCTGAAATGTCCTCGTTGATTTCAAGACAGCTCGCCGACATTTGTTCTGACGATGATCTGTCTGGAAGTCTAAGCCAGAGGAGAGGTAATGTGGAATTTCTTTGTCAGTCAGTATTTGTCAAGATGCAATTTAAATGTAGATGGTCTTTAATGCTCGGTCAGCTTTAAAGCCTAAAACATGTATTGCCGTCAGTCTGCCGACAACGCATGTTATGCCATTTAGTGGGACTGGTTCTTTGTCTAGTTCTATACTACCAGATTCAGATGAATAGGATGCCATTATCGATAATGGCATCAAGTATAAGCTTTTATTTTATACATGTAAAAGACTGTCGGGGAACTGTCTTCAAAAATGTCGACGAACCCATAATTTAGTATTTCTAAACGTCTGTCGGTGAATTGTCTTCCAAATATTGATGAACACATAATAACTATCAATTATGATAATCATTATGATCAGTCACAGGTCATTTGACTTTTAACAGTAGTGTCGGGGAACTGTCTTCAAAAGTGTCGGGGAACTGTCTTCAAATATGTCGGGGAACTGTCTCCAAAAACCGTGTCGGGGAACTGTCTTGTCGGGGAACTGTCTTGATTCCCGGGGATCGAACCCGGGACCTCTAGCATCAGAGGCAAGTGCACTAACCACTGAGCTATCACGCTCCACTGATACGTACGGTAACCGTTTGAGGAAGAGGGGCTGATTGTTCCGTTTTTGTTGTGCTCGTTCCCATTGAGTTTTTCTTCGTGCCAAGGGTGGGCTACGTCGTGATTGCCCGGCTTTGTTTTCTTTTCGGTGTTTAGTCGCTTCCGGAGTTTGACTAAACGAGTGAATCTTCGAACAGCGCGAAGAAAATAAAAGATTATAATGCATTTACTAATATTCTGCGATGTACAGCAAGTTTATATACAGATTTTAACAATAGGTTTGTTCTGATTGAAGTAGCATATCTGAAAAATTATCTCAGCCTCCGGAGTGATTCGAACCCAGGGCGTTAAAATCCAATGAATCCGGAACGTTTCGGCCCCAAGTCGTTTCGGCCTGGGACTTTCGACACAACAGCCAAAATGGGTGGGTTGTTTTGGTCGTGGTCGTTTCAGCCAGATTTTAATAGATGGCATGGTGAGAGGAAACACTGAAAAGGAATGGAGCGTGCTTAACAGTGCCCAGCATGACTAGCGGCGTATTATAAAAGATGCAAGGTATTTTTTTTCGCGGCCGATGCTACTGAAATCGTTTTGCAAACGTATTTTTATCCCCACGCTTTTCGAAGAAAAAGTGGGGATATTGTATTTTGTTTGATTTGAGGTTTAATGTCCCTGTCAACACTGTAAAGGTCATTTTGGAGACGTTGCTTCCATTTTTGTGATACTTTTACCCAACATTGAGATGAAATGACATCTCAAGCCCTGTTGCCGAATGAAACCAATAGGGTTTATTAGCATGAATGGTCTGCCTCGCACCGCGGTTCCTGGACAGGCTTAGATCCTCTAAGCGGTTTTCCAGTACTAGTGTGGGGGCTGGATCCAGCTCTGCGTGGAAGCATGCAGCCCATATATTTCTTCAAGCCCCTATGGGCGGGGGCTTGGGGATATTGTAATTGTCTCCGTCTGTCCGTCTTACCGGACAACTCCTCCCACATTTTTACAGCTAGAAACTTAAAACTTTGGGAACTGATAGGTCTTTGGTCTGAGGAGTGCATGACATTTTCGGAATTTAGATCCTACCCCCCAGGGGCCAGGCCAGAGGGTGGGGTGCCCCGGGGGTAAAAAATCAAAGTCTGGATGGAAATAGAACTTTTTGAAGTTTTTTGACAGATGACCAGTCCCCTGTCTTTAATATCTGCTGCAGAGAACAACCTCTGTTAAAAGCAGCAGATGCAGCAGCACCTCTAAATGAATGTGCCTTAAACACAGAAGTATCTATTCCCGAGTTACTCAGCACCTCCTTAAGCCATCTAGCAACAGTCTTAGTACATATCGACTTATACGAGACATACGAAACAAATACTTGACGACATTTACGAATACCTTTCGTCTTGTCTAAATAAAAAAGTAATGTGTGCATAGGACACAAAACTTCATCCTTAAAATGAGGTACCTCAATCTGAACAGTCACTCCTGGTCTTGACGTCTTTAATGGCTTATTTACAGAAAATTTTACTTTGCTATCATAGACTGACATGTCATCTAAATTTAAAGCTACTAAAGTCTGAGCTCTTGGAGCTATTGCCAGAGAGACGAGCGCCACCACTTTCAAAGTCAAAGTCTTCAAGTCTAGACTTTCCAAGGGAAAAAGAGATTTAAGGTAGTTTATCACCACAGAAACGTCCCATGAAGAAACATAACGGGGACGAGGTGGCATTTCATTAAATAATCCTTTGATGAAGCGAGGAATAAGTACAGTACTTTCACACCACGAATTACCTAATAATGTCAATGTCTGTAACAACATAGATTTATGGGTATTAACTACACTATATGACTTACCCAACTTCTTCAAGTACTCTAAATAGTTCAGAACACTTACTTCAGTCGTACAAACCGGATTAGTCTTTTTTGAAAAATTCCAAACACACCACTTCTTCCATGCCAATGAGTATTGTTTGGTAGTTCCTTGTCTCCACGATTCCATGATGGTTCTAATAACGTCTGCTGAAATGCCAGTTGTCTGGAGGGACACCCTGAGACAATAACTCCAATCAGCGATAGCTTTCTCCCCAAGGGATGATGAAGACCATTGTGTGGCTGTGTTAGTTGATCTACATGTCTTGGAATTCTGACGGGAGAAGAAATCAACATTGATAAAAGCAATGGAAACCACGACTGAGAAGCCCAGTGTGGAATTACCATTAAAACTCTGTCTACTTCATCTTCAACAATCTTATTCAGGATTCTACTGATAAGGGTGAATGGAGCACAAATATATGGAAGTGTATCTTTCCAATTAAACGAAAAAGCATCACAACGCCATGCTCCTGGTTGAGGAAACCATGTAACAAACCTATCAACCTGATGATTCATATAAGAGGCAAATAAATCCACATCAGGATAAAATGTTTGTTCACACAGTCGCTGGAAAAGCTCCCTTTTTATCATCCATTCAGTAGAATCTGAAAAGTTCCTGGAACTGTAATCGGCCCCCGAATTCCAAGATCCGGGTATGAAAGAAGCAGATATAAAAATATCTTTCTTTAAACACCACTGCCATAACTCTAGTGCCAGCAAATCCATAATTAATGAGCTTATTCCACCCATATTATTCACATAGGCTATAGCACACGTACTATCAGACTGAATAAAAATATGTACATCTGTCATATCTGAACAAAAAGCCCTCAGAGCATGAAAAATGGCAAGCAGTTCTAGGTAATTAATAGGGAAATTTCCCTCTGTGGTAGTCCACCTACCGCCGGTGGAAACGCCTGATTTTACATCAAATGCACCCCACCCTATAAGGGAAGAGTCCGTTTGAATAAAAACAGATGGCTTTTTAGGTCTGATTGGCTTTCCATTCTTTTTATCAATATTATCCAACCACCACCTATTCTGTGACCTACTAAGAGTGGAAAGCTTAATTTTATGCTCATAATCCTTAGACGACCCTAAACCAGAACATTTTTCTCTTTCCAAGGTTCTATAATGGAGTGGAGCTTCTAATACAGCATGAAAGGCATTAATAATTAGACCGATAAAAGATGCTAAAAGCCTTATAACAACAGACTCTGATAACAGTAACAATTTAGCTGTGTTTTTGATTTTTTGAATCTTTTTGTCAGGTAGAAACACTTTAAATTGTGAAGAATCCAAAATATACCCAAAATAGACAATCCTGTGAGAGGGTTCAAACACAGACTTTTCCTTATTAATCAGGAAGCCAAGGGATTCCATAGTATCTGCCATAGTGGAAATAATATTATGACAAACATTTTTATCTCTGTTCATATTAATGGAGTCATCTATATAATATGAGCAGCGATAGCCCTGATGTCTGAACCAGGCAAATATTGGCTTCAACAGCTTGGTGAATAACCTTGGTGCCAGGGCGTAGCCAAATGGTACGCAGACAAATTTATACATCTGTCCAAGCCAAACAAACTTTAAATAACGCTGAAAATGATCAGCCACTGCTATCGCAAAATAAGCATCACGAAGATCCAGACTAGTGAAAAAATCATCTTTTTGAACAAGATCTAAGACAGTTGAAAAAGTTTCCTGTTTGAAATGCTCATATCTTACAAATTCATTCAAATACTTCAAATTTATAACAGGCCTGAATTTACCATTAGCTTTTGGCACTATGAATAAAGTAGAGATAAACTGCTCTGGTTCATTATGTGTAGGAACAATGGCTCCCTTTGATAACAAATTCTGGACTTCCTGACTAACAATTGCTTGCTCTCCTAAGGAAAAGGGGATTTCATTTGGAATTTTCAGCTGCACTGGAGTACTATCAAACTCCAATTCATAACCTGACACAGCAGACAAAATATAGGGATCACTTGTTTATAACTTCCATATATCTGCACAAAATTTAAGCCTTCCACTCACCTTCTGTGACTCACCTAAGCAACAATATCGCCCTGACTTGTCACTGTGACAGACTTTGGGCCCTTTTTTGGAACCTGAAGCTGTTGGAACTGCTGAAGCTGCCTAAATTGGGCTTGTTGTCGATTGTAAGGATGGTATCTATTGAAACCACGACCACCATACTGCCCAGGAAAATTGGGGTTGTGACCGTAACCTCTGAAAGCAAAGCCCCTGCCCCTTGCACGGCCTCTAGAATTACCTCTAAAACCGCCAAAAGGAGCAAACTGATCCCTTGCTACAGAAATGCTGGTGTCACACTTTTTTATTTCCCTGTTAAGATCATCGCCAAACAACTTACTGGTGACAGGAGTTGCAATGTTACAAAGAGAAGAGTATTTTTTCTTCAGAAACGGTCTTATCATGTACCTTCTTCTGACGGACAGGTTAAACTGTGCTTGTCCTAAAAGGACCATGGTATCAGACACAAGGTTCTGAGCCTCTTCAGACATTTTCGACTTCAAAAGCCCCACTAACTTAATCATAGGAACCATGCCCATAGCAATAAGAGTTTGAATGTCTTGGAAAGCTTTGTCATAAGTCTGAGCCTTCCTATTGATCTCGTTCCATATTTCAGGGTTAACTGAAGGGGCAGACATATTTTCACAGTTAGAGGGAAGTTTATACTTCGGCAAAATATCCTCTACATCACATTGGGAGGTACAGGCTGTGTTTATTAATGATGCTAATGAAGCCGAAACTGCCTCCCCTTTCTTTGGGGCCTTTAATTTTGGCAACTGCCATGAAATGTCATCATCTACCAATTGGTCATTTTCTTTATTTTGAATGTCTCCAGAAAATAAAGCATCTCTGAGCTGAGCACTAAGAGGCTTCGCCGGTGCACCACTCGGCACAATTTCCACATCACTGCCTGGACCGTCATTGTCAATTTCCACATTTAAATTTGATGGGTCATCGCCATAGAGGTCAAAAACACTTGGGCCTTCATTTTGTACCGAACTAACCCCTAAAATTTCTCTCAACTGCAGAATGTCATTACTAGACAAGTTTCCAATGTCGAAACCACTAGAACTAGTTTTCTTTTTACTCTTGTCCTTTTCTTGTCCATGTTTTATGGCTTTATTCTTGCCCTTTTTAGAGGGTGCCTTGGGATTTGACTTACCTGGCCCCTTTTCATTTTTCTGTTTATTTTTGGGACCTTCAAGAATGACAGCGTCATTCTTTTTAGAACAACTGGGTTTATCATTTGCCGTAACGCTAGTCGGCAAAATTTCATCATCTTCAAACCCAGAAAACTCCGATAAGGCCGAACATTCTAGGTCCGAACCTTGTAAAGAAAGGACATCGTCCCCTCTTCCAGCCATAATATCTCCGTAAGAAATAAGCTTGGACTTCGTCCGAAGCTAGCTGGACAACATAAAATATCAAGAAAAACTATCTATAAATGAAATTCAAAATGTCACAAACTCACCGCGCCGAGAAACGATCTTTTCTGTTCGACCGCAAAACGAAATATGACTTGTACACGTGTGACTTCCGGTTTTATAGGTAAAGGTCGTTATCGAATCAGCTGTTTTTTTGACCTTTGCTATAAATAGCGTCGAGTTCGATTAGCGGAACGAATTGCTCTATCATACATGTGAAGCCAAAGGCTTGCGCAAAATAATGGGGTCATGTCTGTGGATTAAACTAAAACAATATGCAAAATCTGTAAAATTGATATATCCTATGCTACCGGTACAACAACAAACATGTTTACACATTTGCAACGGAAACACCCGGTCGAATATCAACAACTACAAGATCAACAACCCAAACAGAAAGCAGCTAAAGCAAGTGTGAAAACTGTTGGGTTTCCCTCTAAGCCTGTCCCAAAGGGTCAACTAAGGCTGCATGATGTTGTCAAAAGTTTATTGTTACATTAAATTTAGTTTTGTTTCACTTTCACCTTTGTTTTCCAACCAGTGATCCTTCATAAAACGTATCGCGATAAGTATCGTATCGTGAGACAAGTATCGCAATACGTATCCTATTGTGAGGTAAGCGTATCGTGTGACATATCAAATCGAAAGGCATAATGAGTAGAATACATAACAATCAAAATTTGACCACTAGGGTCAGGTTTGAGGTCACCAGAGATCAAAAACTTGGATTTTCACCCCCATAACCCCCTTTGTAACAATTACTGGATAACTCCTCCTACGCCGTTTCAGATAGAAACATGAAACTTTGGGAACTGATAGGTCTTTGGTCTGAAGAGTGCATGACACTTTCGGAATTTTGATCTTTAGATTAGGTGGGAGTTGCAATTGAGAACTTACATAGTGGCGTATCTTTAAAAAAGCGTGGGGATATGCGATGGCGTACCATCAACTGCGTGATTCTAGTTGTTCTTACTGTTATAGATGTAGTTTATCGGTACGTTTCGCTTTTTTTTTAGTTGTTGTGTTTCAGATACACGGCAGTAAGGTTACTAGTCTATCTTTTTCGTCCGTGACCTTGCTGCGAAAATTTGACACCTGTGCACGTACCATATTTAACGGTAAATTTCTTGTTTTTACCTATCATTTTAATGTTTTGAGCGTTGCCAGGGTGAATGCTTTTGTATGGTTGGTATTCTAACTCTCTATTAAATCCCGCATGTGACCTTTTGCACACTTTGCACCACAAATTTTACTGCCTGAATTCAGTTGGACTGAAGAGGGCCTTGTGAGCAGTTCACTTGCAAGGGCCTACCGCTCATCAAAAAAACCCAAATAAACATTTGACCTGTGACCTACTTTATCATAACTTTTGACCATATGAGATTTTAGCCTTCATATTTGCATACATGTGATATTTTCTTGGACCCAAATAGGGAGATTTTGATTTTCAGATAGGGAGATTGGGGTCCCAAATCGGGAGATTTTTCCGCGGTAAAAAGTGAAGTTATTTTTGGTTAAAATTTACCTCTGAAGAACTTTTTCACCCATAACATGCCAACACGACAGTTGTTGTCTGCTTTGTCGTCTGTCATCTGCATTAAAAATCTTTTTTGAAAACAGTGTGGGCCCAGATCAGACTGCAGAGCATTCTGATGATGGTCCACACTGTTTGCCTTTCTGCAAAAAATATGTTATAAAAGCTTGGAAAAAGAAAGCAGCAGACGACAAACTTCCATTTTGTATTTTAATAGAGAGACAATTTCTCGGAAGAACGATCAAAGAACAAGCACTGACCAATAGATCGGTGTTAAATACCCACTTAGCACCTGGCAGAAAAAAACAACGATCAGAATACCCGCATAGCAAAAAATTACTCATACTCTTACACCCCTTCTCTCATCATCCCCAAAACGTGCCTCGGAACTTAGTCGGAACTTATAAGCATGCATGATTTTTATTGATTTAACTTGGGGGCATATTTTTTTCATGAAAGATCCATTAAAAACACGGCAAAATATTTTTCTCGCAAGCTAAAAATGAAACAGGTTTGAATAGAAAATTTCACCCTGCAAAACTCCGGTTCTATGTTTATTAATAAATGAAAAAAATACATACAGATGCTTAGAAAATACCAGCGTCTGCTCTGCTCTGTTTTGGCGGGAAAAATATTTAGCGCGTTCACCTGTCAAAGGCCAAAAAGCATGCACGAATTTTCATTGGTGTCACGTGGGGCATATTTCTTTCTTCCGTTTAAAACGGCAAAAATATTTTTCTCGGGTTTAAATAGAAAATGTCACTAAGTAATTACCCAGTTCTATGATTAATAAAAGAATAACGGTTTACAGACGCGTAGAAAAAAAAAACAGCGTCTGCTTTGCTCTGTTTTGGCGGGAATAATATTTAGCGTCTACACGTGTCAATTACAAAGGGATTAAATAAGATATAACTTATATTTCTTGATTGACTAGTTTTCACACCTTGTCACATTGGTAATTGTCGGCTTATCAATAAGGCCCGCCTCGGGTGTTAACGGTTTAATAGCGTTGGCAACTTGAGCAAATCGGTGATCAGTAATAAATGTATGCAAACATCATATTTCTTCCTTATTGAATTTCTCGCTTTTTATCACATTGTTTGCGGCTTGTTTACGGGTTGCATTTTAATAATTGTATCTACCGGTACGTTCTTTTCATACTGCGATATTATACCTGTGCAGGTGTGTATTGCAATTTACCTGCATACCGCCTAGCGCATAGGTATTTTACAGTGGTTAACACTAAATTGGTCGGTCGGCGGAAAACTACTATAGGAAAATTGTCGTGTCGGGAGATTAGGGCCGTCGGACGGGAGACCGGGAGATGGGGTTCGAAATCGGGATATCCCGACGAAATCGGGAGATATCACATGTATGTATTTGGCATGTAGGTTCCTTGTAACAAGGGCTTCCCATTGATACAAAAAGAACTTTGCCCTCTGACCTTGACCTGTGACCTACTTTATCATAACTTTTGAACCATTTGAGATTGAGCCTTCATATTTGGCATGTAAGTTTCTTGTGATAAGGGTTTTCCACTCATACCAAAAAATCTGACCTGTGATTTTGAATTTTGACCTGTAACCTACTTTGTTAAAACTTTTGAACCATTTGAGATAGTGCCTTCATAGGTTTCTTGGGACAAGGGCTTCACAGTCATACAAAATTTTGACCTGTGACCTTGTGTTTTGGGGTTTCTGGTACAAAATGGGTTAAATAAGTCAACGTGAGCTTTCGGTCAATAAAACAAATCAAACAAGTCAAATCTATTATCAAAGTAAAATGAATTATATTTAGAATTTTTAGAGGTATGAATATCATTGTGGAATTAATATCATGGATTCATGGTGAAACCAAAAGTATATGAAAAATTGTCAAAAAGAACGTGCTTCATGAAAAGGCCTGCTGGCATTTACAGTTAGTGATGTGCGGTATTATCGGTATATCGTGATACAGTTAAGAAAAAAATCATATCACAATACGGTCCGCCAATACCGATATTTTCGATATTTTCTGTTTTTATCCATTTTTCATATTTTCTTTCGTAACTGATCGGTAAATACAGCTCCGTGAAAACAGAATCATTCCCGAGGCCATCAATCTAATCAACTAGTTAACCGAATCCTGTTATAAACGCCGACCGTATTTGTCACGGATCAGTCTATTCTACTATTACACTGTAAACACAAGCCATATTTTCTTTCGTAACTGATCGGTAAATACAGCTCCGTGAAAACAGAATCATTCCCGAGGCCATCAATCTAATCAACTAGTTAACCGAATCCTGTTATAAACGCCGACCATATTTGTCACGGATCAGTCTATTCTACTATTACACTGTAAACACAAGCCTCCGGCGCTATTCATAAGCCTACGATGTTCCCCGTGACAAGGTGTCAAAATAAGATTAAGTAATGTACATATGTATGACAAGGTGTGAAAATGAAATTAAGTTATGTCTCTAATTTGCATTTATCCCTAAATCATAAAATTTAATCCACAATCAATGTGGAAATGATTTATTCGCTGCTAAGATGTTTAGCTACATCTAACAGTAGATTTTGCATTATAAGAACGGACTTTTCTACTGTCTCGTGCATGGTTATATATTGGCGCCAAAATAGCAGACGCTGGGCGGGAAAAGTTTTAAATTGTGTAAACACATCTGTATGCTGTTGCTGGCGATTGACACGGAGCTTCTGGGGATATGTCAAGAAAATGGGCAAAGTGCCGTTCTCTATCCACAACCATTTAGCTATCGGGAAAATATTTTCTTACTGGTTGCAAACAAATTTTTATAAAAGAAATACGTCCCATTAAAATAAAACAATGACATTTGTTTGTTTGTTTGATTTGAGGTTTAACGTCCCCGTCAACACTGTAAAGGTCATTTTGGAGACGTTGCTTCCAATTTTGTGGGACTTTTACCCGACATTGAGATAAAATGACATCTCAATCCCTGTCGCCCAATGAAACCAAAAGGGTTTAATAGCATGGACAGTCCGCCTCGCACCGCGGTTCCTGGACAGGCTTAGATCCTCTAAGCGGTTTACCAGTACTAGTGTGCGGGCCGGATTCAGCTCTGCGTGGAAGCATCAAACACATGTGTGGTTGCTGGGGTCGGATGACGTCATTTGCCGATCGCGTACAGAAAAACGGTAGCGGCGGTTAGTGGACTATGGATTACATGGCGATTTTTTTGGTGGCGGAAAACTTTGATGTTCGCCTTGTACTTGCTTGTTGAGCGGGTGTGAAAGCTTTGGATGGAGGGATCCTCGTCTTGTGGGTGGATCATTAAATTATAAACTCATCGGCATTCTTTATTTTCTTGTCTCGCTAAGCTGACAGTTTTGATCTTCTGAGTATATCGGCTGCAGCTCATGTTAATCATGCATGTCAAGTTTATATAACTATCAGTATCTTTAATTGCTGATTAGACCAGCTGTTATGACCGTAAACTTGAAAAAGTACCGTTATTGACCGTGTTAACTAAAGTATTATCTACCGTATTTCCGCACTTAAAAGTCGGAGGGAAATAAAGTTGTTGTCCTTGAAACTTGATAGAAACATTGGATTATATTTATAAATGTTGGTTGGGGAAAATTTTGGGTCCAAACCGAAAACGTGCTAAATCCGAATGCTTGCTGTAACGAAGAGTGCTATAACGAGGTCCAGGTGTGTATCCAAGTTCTGCAACAGAAGGTCAGGTGATTTTTCCCCAGGTACACCAGTTTTAGCCCACCTTTCATTAAGGATTGACTCAAAATAAGTGAAATAATCTTGAAGGGCCATAAAACAAAAAATAGTGTGTATTAGGCTTCATACATAATTATAATCCACACATTTTTGGGTTCTATCTTTTAATTATATTTTATCTGAAACTGTAATTGTATTATAATAAACAATTTAACCCTTTTTGTACCAAATGGAATATCGTCCTCCTTATTTATAGCAGGAGTTCATTTCAAAATTTAGGGGTGTCAGGTTGTGTTTTCATCAAAATTAATTTGGAAAATGCTTGAACTTTTAGCAAACAGTGAAGGCCCTGATCAGACGCCGCATTCTGCGGCATCTGATCTGGGCCTGCACTGTTTGCCAGGTTACCTGTTTTGGGGTTTCTGGTACTAAATGGGTTAATAAAGAGGTAATATCTTGTAAAATTCCACTTTGTTTTCCTTTGCAGTTCTGTGGTGAGGAGGAGGTGAAGACAATGCATCCTGGGCAGCAATACAACCAACCCCAAACATTTGGGTTGTACTTTCCCCAGTCTAGTGCTCAGCAGCATTTTCAGCAGCAGCATATTCCACCACCAAATTATCAGGCATATGGCAGGTAAACCTACATGTACCCTATAGTTTTTGTGTTCGGACAGAACTGAGTAATGTGCTTTCTTTAATACACAGGCTTGTTGATTACTGATAAGTTTTTAATGTCTTTGCTTTTTAGCTCACCTGTCACGTAGTGACAAGGTGAGCTTTTGTGGTCACTTTTCGTCCGTCGTGGGTGCGTGTGTTTGTGCGTCCATCCGTAAACTTTTTCTTCAAAAGACATCTCCTAAACCACTGATCGTATTTTGTCCAAACTTCACAGGAATGATCCTTAGGTGGTCCCCTTTCGAAGTTGTTAAAATGGCTCTAGTCCATTGCACATCTAGGTCACAGGGGACAAAAATAGATTTTTTTACTGAAAACTTAAAAAATCTGCCTCCTGAAACTGCATGGCCCAGGTCTTTGATATTTGGAATGAAGCTTCACCTAGTGGACCTCTACCAAGATTGTTCAAATTATAGCCCTTGGGCCAAAAATGCCCCCTCCCCAGGGCCCTTTGGTTTTACATTGACTTATATTGGGAAAAGCTTAAAAAATCTTCTTCTCTGAAACCGCAAGGCCCAGATCTTTGATATTTGGTGTGAAGCTTCATCTAGTGGACCTCTATCAAGATTGTTCAAATTATAGCCCTAGGGCCAAAAATTCCCCCGCCCCTGGGCCCTTTGGTTTTACATAGACTTATATAGGGAAAATCTAAAAAATCTTCTTCTCTGAAACTGCATGGCCCAAGTATTTGATATTTGGTATGAAGCTTCATCTAGTGGACCTCTACCAAGATTGTTCAAATAATAGCCCTGGGGCCAAAAATGCTCCCACCCCGGGCCCTTTGGTTTTACATAGACCTACATAGGGGAAACCACTTAAAATCTTCTTCTCTGAATCCGCAAGGCCCAGGTCTTTGATATTAGGTTTGAAGCTTCATCTAGTGGACCTCTATCAAGATTGTTCAAATTATAGCCATGGGGCCAAAAATTCCCGCACCCCGGGGCCCTTTGGTTTTACATAGACTTATATAGGGAAAATCTCTAAAAATCTTCTTCTCTGAAACAGCAAGGCCCAGGTCTTTGATATATGGTGTGAAGCTTCATCTAGTGGACCTCTATCAAGATTGTTCAAATTATAGCCCTTGGGTCAAAAATGCCCCTGCCCTGGGGCACTTTGGTTTTACATAGACTTATATAAGGAAAATCTTTAAAAAAAGCTTCTTCTCTGAAACCAGAAGGCTCATGTCTTTGATATTTGATATGAAGCTTCGTCTAGTGGACCTCCATCAAAATTGTTCAAATTATAGCCCTTGGGCCAAAAATGGGCCGACCCCAGGGGCCACTTGTTTTACATCGACTTATATTGCGAAAACCTTTGAAAATCTTCTTGTCTGAAACCAAAAGGCCAAGGTCTTTGATATTTGGTATGAAGCTTCGTCTTGTGGATTTCTACAAAGATTGTTCAAATTATAGCTCTGGGGCCAAAAATGGCCCCGCTTCGGGGCCCACAGGTTTTATATAGACTTTAATAAGGAAAACCTTTAAAAAATCTTCTAGTCTGCAACCAGAAGGCTCGGTCTTTGATATTTGGTATGAAGCTTTACCGTTTAGACCTCCCTCAAGAGTATGCAAATTATAGCCCTGGGGACCAATAATGGCCCTCCCCAGGGCTGACTTGTTACTCTATGGATCAGGTGAGGGATCCAGGGCCATCATGGCCCTCTTGTATTTTGTAGCACCTGCTTTAAAGCCAGGCATGATATAGGAGTCAGGTTTTCTGTTTGTTCATTCATCAAGCTGTCAACATTCATGACAACACTACCGTTCACTCTAACATCAAGAACTATCTGGGTATTGCAACTTTAATGCAAGCATCAATACTTGACCTTGAGCTACATTTCATGGTCCCCCCCCCCCCCCCCCCCCCCCCCCCCCCCCCCCCCCCCCCGCTACTCCTCTCAGTTCACATCCGAGACGGTGTTAGCAATTTGCATTTAAGTTTTCAAGTTCAACTCAAAAGCAGAATGGAAACAGTATAGATCTAGATCAGCTGGCTTCTGAGAAGTTAGCTGATCTGGATCTGTACTGTTTTCAGAAAAAAGGATAGATCCAGGTTCAGCAACGTTAAGGTTAAAGTAGATGACCTGCTTCGTAGTATACTATGTGGCCATTATGACAGAGTTCCCTGATGTTGTTGAAATGGTGTTATTGCTTCTATGTTTAGGGTTCCCTGATGTTGTTGTCAAAATGGTGTTATTGCTTCTATATTTTTCAGTGGTGGAGCTCAATTTTATGCCGGTCAGCCAGTTTTCCCTATTTCACCAAGATTGCCTGTTCCACATATTATTCCATACCAACAAAATGCATCACAGAACTACGGAAGTAAGTTTGATGTTACAATCTTAACCCTTATCTTGCTGTTCACGACAATCCCTATCTTTGCAAACAGTATAGATCAGATCAGATGGCTTCTGAAGAAGCCATCTGATCAGGATCTACACTGTTTGGCATTCAGTTTATGAATTTGCAGCAATAAATTACATCCAGTAATTTGATTGGTTGATAGACAGAAATGGGTGTGGCTTAAATGAATATTCAGCAAGATAAGGGTTAAGTTGAGCTAACAGTCAGGACAAAACCTGCCATATGAGCTGGGGCACAGAATTTCCTATGATTTACATGTGTGCCCAGTGAAGAATCAAATCAGCCTGTGCATTCATATAATCTGACCTGAGACTTCTCTGCTGCATGAAGGAGCATTGGGCCCTTAGCTATCCTTAGAGTGCACAATGAAGACTCTGATCAGACTGTGCAGATATGCAGGCTGATCTGAGTCTTCACTGTGCACACATGTAAATTGTAGGAAATACTGTGCCCCGGCTCATATTAATCATATATATTTGGACAGACAGACTTGAAGAAACTTAATCCTTATGAGATGCTGCATAATGTGGCATCTCATCAGGGTCTACACTGTTTTCCACTCATCCCACTATTCTTAGACACAACATCGGGTAGTAAATTATACTTGTTCAAATTTAGAACAAGTATGATGAGGAGTTAAGACGTCCTAATACTAAGTGTTAAGGCTGGCGCAATTAATCGTATAATCGATTAATCGATCGATATATTCCAGAAAAATGATTATCGTTACTACTTTCTAGTAATCGATTATTTGATAGGGGCACTTTACTAATCAATGTTGTGTCTAAAATAGCTGGATGAGTGGCAAACAGTGCAGACCCTGTTGAGACGCCGCATTCTGCAGCGTCTCATCTTGGTCTACACTGTTTGCTCAGGCCAGAATGTCCAAAATACATGTATACAGTACAACATATGGTACGAGTCATGCTTAGGCAGAAAGCCAGATAGGTAAAATTATGATACTTGTACAATCTCCAGTGATTACTAATCGATTATCGATCACAATGGCATCACTGATAATCGATTATCTTTTCAACTCTGATCAGCCAGCCCTACTAAGGGTAGGTACGGTATACAGCCAAGTAACAGGAATGTCTGTGTCAC